>PVJD01014125.1:0-30568 GCA_004026545.1 Mormoops blainvillei | reverse complement strand
TTGGCTCTTTAATTTTCTCACATGTCTTGCATATATGTCAAACAAACATTATTTGGTCTTTCTGGTGAAAGGTCTACCTGTTGACATTCCTAGCCCTTAAGAAAATATTATGCAATGGATAAATGGTGCCTATTTTTAATTCTCATCACTATTTGCATTGGAAAACAGCTACTTAGCACATTTTCCAATGACTTTCATAGGGTAGACTTTTTTTCCTTTTTGTTTTGTTAGCCTCAGGTTCTCAGCATGTGATACTACAATGTTTCTGCACCATATTTACAAGTGCTCCAATCAGTTTGTCACGTGGTAAATGCTCTACAACAAAGATGATTAATTGTTCTGATTGTGTAAATGTTTTGAAATGCGAGGAAGCCCATCTCTCATTGGATTCTGGTGGACGAGAGCTACTAGAACTCCAACCTGAACTCCATTTCCTAGAGCCCCAAATCACACTCTGTACAGCAAAATGGGTCGGCCTACAGGTTCCCATAAATCCCATATGGTTTTAGGCTTCTGTACTTTGTTCAAACGGTTCTCTCCACCTGGAATATCTTACCCCAAAATCACTTGAGAAATTCTCACTTATCTCTTGAAAATCGTTCCCTCCAGGGAGCCTTCTTCAAGCGCCCTAATCTGTTTTGGACTCCTTTTTGTCCTCTCCCCTAGCTCTGTTCTTTGCACTGATGGGAATGTATATATGCTGCTGGCAGTTCAGCTTAATGTTGAAGAAAATAAGCTTTGGAGTTAGCATAAGGCTGAATTTGAACTCCATTACTCGCTAGCTTTGTGATCTTGGGCAAGTTAGGGACACTGTCTGAGATTTCATCTTCTCCCGCGAATGAGGTGACTTTACAGAACAGACAGGACTATTAATAAGGAACTCTATACTGAGTAGTTTACACAATGCATAACATATAGGAAGCATTTCGTATAAGCTGGGCATGATTTTACTGCCAGTAATATCAATACTACTACCATTAATATTCCTACAACTACCAATAGCAAATTACTCACCTACAATGTTAAAACTATCTGTTTAGGTATTTGCTTCTCCTACTGGACCTAGAGCAACCAGAAATGTCAGATTGCCTGATACTGAGGGGATTCCTGGAATATGGGACTTTCAGCATTAAGACGAGGATGGTCTCAGGAAACCAGGATGGCTGGTCCCTGTCATCATCACTGGGCCATAAATAACTTAGAGAGACTCTGGCCTCTAATATTTATATTCTCAGCACTGAGCACCTTACTTTTTTAAGCATCAACCTGCATTAGTAGGAGTGGGGTTAACGGGAGTTTTCTCATTTTTTCTAACCATATGTTTCCATAGCCTATAGTTTTCTTTATACGTCTCATCTGTATCGGTATGCTAGGGCTGCCATAACAAAATACAGTATAATAGGTGGCTCGAACAAGAAATAGAACTTTCTTGTCTCGTGGTTCTGGAGTGTAGGTGTTCAAGATCAAGGCTCCAGCTGATTTAGTTTCTGCCGAGATCTCTCTTCCTGGCTCGCAGATGGCTACCTACTCACTGTGTCCTCACACAGTGCCTTTTCTCAGTGTGTACACAAGGGAAGAGTAAGCTCTCTGACGTTTCTTATGAGAACACTAATTCTATTGGATGAGAGCCCCACCATTATGACCTTATTTAATTTCCATTAGTTGTTTGGAAGCCCCATTTCCCAGTACGGGCTTACCTTTCCATACTGCTCTTCAGTTTCGCACTTCACAAATAATGTGTTTTCACCAAATGGAGACCAGACCCTCCACTAGGGAAAAAATTATGACTCACTGAAGGCTCAGATGATGGTTAGCACTTTTTAGCAACAAGACATTTTTTAATTAAGGCATGTACATTGTTTGTTTAGACACAATGTTATTGTACACTTAATAGACTATATGACAGTGTAAACATAACTTTTATAGGCACCGGAAAACCAAAAAATTGATGTGACTTGCTTTATTGCTATATTGAGTTTATCGCGGTGGCCTGGAACCAAACCCACCACACCTCCAAAGTATGCCTACACAGCCACGGTGAGGGTTGGGGCTTCAGCGTATGGATTATAGGGGATGCAAACATTTAGCTCATCCTTCCACCTTAACTTCCAACTGTACCACATTTATAAACCTCTTTATCTGTTAGTTATTGTTCCCTAACAAACTATTCCAAAACTTGGTGGCTTCTTACAGCAAGTACTTACTTAACTCATGAGACTGCAAGTCATCTAGGGGGCTTGACTCTTCTAGGATGGCTTTCCTCATGTATCTGCAGGGTGAGTTGGCAAGTCAGTTGAGACTTTTAAAATCTTGGCTGGTTTCTCTTACAGGTTTGGGCCTCCAGCTAGATGAACTGACTAACCCATCTCTGCTTCACATGGCCCCTTCATCCTCCAGTAGGTTAGTTCAAGCTCATTCACATGTTGGAGACAGGGGCCTGAGAGAGAGCAGAAGTGTGCAAAGCCTTGAGGGCATGGGATGGGAACTGGCTCACCAACACTTTTGTTGCATTTATTGGCCAATTAAGGGCCCAACACCAGCACAGATTTAAGGAAGGAAAATGGATGCTACCACTTGAGCTGTAAAATCACATAACAAAGAGCATAAATACACGTGGTTGTGTTTGCAGGATTACGACTGCGGTCATGTTTACAGCCTACCATAACCACTAACCTAACACAGAGCTAGCTGATGCTCAATAAATGTTACGTTCAAAGAAGAGACATTCTGAGTCTCATAAAACACCAAGATCTTGGAAATACGGTGCCCAGAATTTAAGGGAAATTTGAGCGGCAGGTAGGTGTATTATTTATGGGAGGTTGTAACATAGTCTTAATACAATGACAAAGTGTTCTTACTGGGAAATGATATATGCATGTAATGCACTAAATGGTTAGAAAAGTACTCAGCTGTCCAGTTTTAGAAAGTTTCACAAACTGGCCTGAGAAATGGATATGAACTTGAGATTGATGATGGGGGCTCCTCCTGAGAGCCTGGAATAGTGAGGGTTGGCTCTGTATTAGAGGAGGAAGAAATACCCAGGGGAGGGGTCTGGAGAGCTGAGGGGGTGTCAGGTTCTAGCAGCTACGAACCATTATGAGGTTCCGTGCTATTTCTGACCACCGGTGTTCATCAGGTTCACTAGCACATTCATCATTCAGGTAACGAATTTTAATGATAACATTGGGGAAGTCATATGGTTTGGCCCCAATAGCTGGTGAAGTGGATAACGGTGAAAACAAAAGCACTAGGCTAAAAAGGAGCCATTTAATTTGATATTTTTTAGTTCAATGCGCTAAACAGCTGAATTAATTAAAAGCTACTTTAGGGCCACTTTATATCCTTAACCAGCACAGACAGGATCTTTGGGCCTCAAGGGGCTTTGGTGAGAAGACCTCAGACAAACACTAGCAGCGAGCTGCAGTTTTAGAAGCACATGTTGTTTGGAAATCACACGCCCTTACAGGGGAACACTGGAGTTAATTGTGGACCTGGGAATAAAGCAGGTCATAAGCTGCAGAGTTAAAAGGCCTGGGAGGGTGGTGATTTGAAGAAGGCAAATGGATTAAGCTCAGGCAGTCGCTGCAGAACAGAACAGTACTATTATTAGACCAGAGCCTGCGAGAGAACGAAAATAAGTCTTGGCGGAAAGAGTTGTCCAGAAGGACTCTTACTCAGATGGGAGTCTGTTCGAGGGCCGCGAATTCAGAATGTCTGATGTGTGTTAGTGGGTCGTAGAGCCGAGAACCTCAGAGCAGAGGTCAGGCAGGCGCCTGTGTAACCCCGGTTCTGTTTCCAGCTCGCTGTGTGACCTCAGACAAGTCCCCTCAGGAATCATGGCCTCGGTTTTCCCATTGGTTAAGTGGATAATATTATTACAATACCTCTGATTAGAGGGCTTACAGCAGGCTAATCATATCACGTTTGTACCACATGCTGGTATTAGATGTTAATATTACAGTGGTGAACCTTAGGATCTCAAGGTTCACAGGAACCTTTCGTACTTAGTTGGAGTTGCATCACAGATGATGCATGGTTTATGTCCACCTTTTCCTTGTTCATACTCACTTTTTGTAGGTAGGTGTAGCAGATGCTTTGGGGACCCCACCCAAATGCATTGGCACTCACATTCTGAGGAAGGCTTCTTGGTACATCTGCCTACAAATGAAGCACGCTGGAAGTACCCAGGAATTAATGTTCCCAGGAATTAATGTTCCCAGGAGTGGCCATCAACTAACTGCAAAGGGGAGGTGGTGAGTAAATGCTCCACCAACTTTTCCATTCCTCAGATGACACAGCTCTGGAGCACAGTCTTCATCATCTCCCAAAAGAGCCCAAGGGGACTGAGCTGCAGTCGTCCATGGAGATGGCCTGTATACTATCGGCCCTGATAATGGCTCCCGTCTCTCTCGTGCCTCACTCCCCACTCCCCGACTGGCACTTCTGGGCATTGCCTATCAGATAAACTACTTGCATTTAAATCTCACAAGACAGTAAAGCCTGTGCCTGATTCATTTCTGGAGGGTAGTACTTTGATTCTGGGGCATAGATAAATGTTTGGTGAAGGAAGTTTGAGTTTAAGTTCCACCCTCTGTGGTTCCAACAATTAAGTCAATTCTCTTTTCTCATGGCAATTCTTTCTGTCAGCCTAGCTTTAACTCCATTCTTTCCTAACCATCTCTCTCCCTCAATCTTTTCTTGTCCAAAAGCTTCATTTCCAGTTTTTAAAAATTCTCTCTTATAACTTGATTTCAGGTTTGCTCTCCATTCTGGTTTCTGTGTTAACATGACATACTCAAGTGGTGGCAATTTGAACCTGAGCCCTGTAATGAACTTGGTGCTTGCTTTGTGGCTGGGTAGTGTGGTACTTGTTGGAAGCATTGTCTTAAAACCTTACGTGTAGAGGTACATGGTCATGATCTATATGCACTGTCTAAACCCTTGAGTCTTTCCCAAATCCCTTGTGTACACATGCCCTTTGATCTCAAGATGTAACATTCATTTAGTCATTTGTTCAACAAATTATCACCAAGTCTACTCTATGCCAGGCTTCAGCTTAGGCTATGGACTTAAGAAGCTAAAGAAGACAAATGTCTGCACTTGAAAAGTTCAGCATAGTCTACTGGGAGATACAGTAGACACTCAGTATATCTTTTTAGACTGAGCAAGATATGCAAAGAGGCCATTATAGAGCAATGCGGTCAATGAGATATGACACAGCAGCAGCCTCAGCGAGGTCCTCAGACCTGCATCATTAGCATCAACCGATACCTTGCATAGGTACATTCTCAAACCCCACCCATTCAGACCTACTAAATCAGACAGTTTGGCTCTGGGGCCAGCAATCTGTGTTCTAACAAGCCCTCACTTATTCTGATGTCCCCTGGAGTCTGAGAACCAGTATGATCGGGAAAAGGAGAGGACTTTATGGCAGGAGAGAGAAGGGTGTGGGTATATCTGAGTGTTCATATATATGTGTGAAGAGAATGAGATGTATATGGGAAGAGAAATAAAGGACGGCTTCCCGGATTAGGTGAACCCTGAGCTAAGTCTTACCGGAGCAGTGTGATTTGGCTTAGTGAAGACCATCCTGGGATGAGTTTAGTAATTTAAAGCCCAGATATTCCTAGTGGTGAGTCGAAATCAGGTGAAATGTTTTGTCACAATTGTGTTTTAATTATAGAAAAATAATTATTTAACAGTTTATAATCACGGAATAGAAACCTTAAGGAACATATTTTGACTTAACAGAAGCAGCTTTGTTTGTTCCCTCAACTGGGCTGACCCCTTTCCCATACTTCCGTATCATGATTTAAAACCTCTTGAAGGCAGAACCTTCCTGACTTGATTTTCCTTTTTAAAAAAAAAAACAAACAAAAACCATGACTCAAGCACTATGCTTACTACTCAGTGCACAGATCCTCAACAAGTATTTATTGATTTGATTTCTCAGAAACAAAGGATATAAGGCAGATCTTTCCATGTTCATTTTTTTTTTTGGCTTCATGCCACTAGGCAACCGGTTTAGTTGACTTTAAGTAAAATGGCTGAATTAAACGGAACATACGTTTTCTATTGCAGAGACATAACCTACCTAAGGCGAACAATTTGGAGGTGTAGGCATTTCATGTTGTTCTTTAAGGTCCCCAGTGTCTAAATTACATATACTGACAAAGCAACCCTATAGTGTGGGTGATTTTTATTGTTATTAATTATAACATAGATTATAATTAGTTTGTAAAAATGATAGTAATTTTTAATGCTTGTGTAGTGCTTTCTGTTTTACAACACTCATTTACATCCATTAACTCATCCGAGTCTCACAGCTTTGTGAAGCAGGCATGGCAGGTATTATTAGGGTCCCTATTGCTCAGATGGGGGGAAACTGTGACTGGAAATAGCATAACATCATTTCTGCCGTGTTCTGTTGGCTAAAGCAGTCACAGACCAGGCCGGCTTCAAGAGGAAGGAAAATCAATCCCATTTCTCAATAGGAGGATGTCAAAGAAGTTGTACCATCTTTAATCCAGTACAATAACCTTGATACATAACCTCCTGCATGAGTGTCCAACCTGCGGCCCACGGGTCCTATACGGCCCAGGAGGGCTATGAATGTGGCCCAATTCAAAATTGTAAATTTACTTAAAATCTCTTTTTTGTTCATCAGTTTTTGTTAGTGTTTGTGTATTTAGTGTGTGGCCCAAGACAACTCTTCTTCCAGTGTGGTCCAGAGATGCAAAAGGTCGGACACCCCTGTTAGAGCCTCAGTTTCACCTGCAAAATGCAGATAATGCCTACATCATAATGGTCACAGTAGGTCCTCAGATAGTGGCAATTATTATCAGTAAGCAATGGGGGAATCATATGATTCCTTTTAAGAAGAGAACAACATATCATAATATATGGCTATATGGAAGACAGTCAATAAAAGTAAGAAGACAAGATTTCCATAAGAATTTTGACTGCCATGCAGCCTTAAACACAGTCACCTAATTTCCAGGTTTTTCTTTTTCTTTAAAGCTAACATATAAGACATTTACTATATGTTAAACACCGTTTTAAGTTCTTAATTTATTAACTACTACAACCCTGTGTCGTTGATGGGGTTGACATCATCCCTGTTTCACAGGGGAGTAAAGTGAGGCCCAGGGAGTTTGAGGAATTGCTCAAGTGAACAATAGAAGTAGAGTTTGGCATGTTGGAGCAAATGCGCATTCTTCACTCTCATTCTCTGCTACCTACCAGGTATGCTACCTGTACATCAAGTCAGTCCTTTCATTGCAAGGCAGGGGTGCTTACCTTGAAAACACATAATTGAATCATAATTTGTCTCAGATTTGAAAAGAGTAAATTTGAACTCCTCAAAGAAACACAGGAGAATTTTTAAAAATCGAGAAATTCGAGAATGCAGGCGATCAGCTATCTGCCCAGGGTCCTTGTGGTCCTCTGCCAGGAGCCTGTCACTGCTTTCGGAGAGGTAATTGTCTCTGGAAAACCTCCCCTGGGACTGGAGCTAACGGTGGGCACACAATACTGAACAGTTCTCTCTGTGAAACCCTGAGACTTGGGGTCCTTCATCTACTTTTAAATATACACTTGTCAGCTTTCAGTATTAGGCAGTCCTTGAAAGGGTTTCCTAATATTTTCTCCTATGGGGCGAAGAGTATTGACTTGGGGAGGTTGTTGAATTATTCATCAGCTCTGTTTGTGGACCTGTGGGATCCAACAAAGCACAGGCAAAAACTTGGAAAGATCAACATGTCCAGAGAATCAGTATTCTGAAAGGGCACTTGTCAAGTGGCATTTCTAGTTTGCTGCCTGAATTTTTAGAAGAGACAGCTGAATTAATTAATACAATAAAATGGAATACATCATTTATAGGTACTGATGAAGGCTGCACATCCAGTAAGGACTAAACCAAATTAATCAAAATAGAAATTGGCAACATTCTAAATTATGGCTCTGTTGATAGTTATTTTGAGTTGTGTTGATAATTAGTTAATTTGGTTGTATGTTTTAGCAGGTGAATGTGTTAGTGGAGCCTGGGTTCTTGGGTGAAGTGCTAGACTTGCTGAATGAAAACACTGTTCATTTACTCATTTCCACTGAAGAAACCACCAGTTAAAGCAAGAAGATGTAAAAAAACAAACAAACAAACAAACAACATCAAACAGTCAATAGAACTACACTTCCAGATATGCCAAATGTTCTCACTGCTATAGACAGTCAGCATGTCACCTTACTTGTGCCATCCATATAGTTGCTATGATGTTGTAAGTGTACACACAGTAACCCGTATTCTGTTCTGTTCACCTTTAAAGCCATGTTTGATGAAGGAAGGCAGATTGCAGAAAACAATGGAACTTGGAGAAGACACCTGTACGGAAAGAGCAGTAATCTTCTCCCAAGACAAACAGCTAGCTAAACCAGTAAGGCAAAAAGACAATAATACATAGATTATTAGATTTGGAAAGGACAACTTAGAAAGGAGGTGATTGGGTGGACAGAGGAATGACATGCAAGTTAGAAGTGGGTTCTAGTTACCACTCTGCCAGTATTATCTAGCTGGGTGACCTTGGACAAGTTCATATAAGGTGCTGGATAGACTTGAGAATATTTAAGGGACTTCTCCATCTCCTAATGCCATCATTTTGAGTCCTAGCAACATGCTTCCTGAGAGATGTTCTTTCAGCCACTTCTTAAATACCTTTCAGATGTGGCAGGATTCGCTGGGGCTCCCCAGAACCTGTGGTCTCCTTTGCATCCAGGCACACAGCTACACTTAATTTCTCGGTGGTTCCTTATGTGGCCATGAGTGTAAATTCTAACCAATGTAATGTGAAGGGAAGGGATATAAAACTTTCAGGCCTGGCCCACACAGTCCCCCACTTCACCCCTTGCTCTCTTACTTCATCATTTGGCCTGATTCATGTAATGAGGTGAGACGCTCACTACTTTTCAAGGTTACTCTAACTATTGATAAGTTCCTTTCTCGTAATACTATCGTTATTCGCCATTAAATATAATTTATTGAATTTTAATAAATGTTATTAGTTGTAGTTGTATTTGCATTGTAGTAAATACTTAAATGGCATTTATGCACTGTACTAAGACCTCGAGATATTTTACCTCAAACAACTCTGTACGATGGTCAACGGTTCCATTATTATATCCGTTTTACAAATAAGGGGACCAAAACACAGAGAGATTGTTACTTTCCCAAGGTGACACAATTTTTATGAGAAAAATCTATCTTACTAGAGTCTTGTGAAATTAGCAGGTGGGACACTATTATTTCTGTTAATTTATGAATGAGAAATATATCAATCAGGACTCTTCTTAGTGGGAATTATAAGAAACCTGACTCAAACTTAGTTAATCCAAAAATGTAAAGAAGGGCTCACATAACGAAAAAGGCTGTAAGTCGCTCTCTGTGGTTTCAGGCACTGTTTGAGCCAGGACCTCAAAAACATCACCAAGACCAATTAGTTCTCACATTCTTAGCTCACTTCTTTTTTTGGATTGGCTTCTTTACAGAACTTCTTATGGAATCACTATGATTGCTGGCAGTTCCAGACATTTTTTCCCTAAGTTCTTCCAAGCTAAGAGAATTAAGCTCTCAAAAGTCCTGTCTCTCATTGGATTGGCTCTTGCACTTGATCTTGAACCAATTTTGATAGCTAAGGACTCCAGTCCCCTGACTGATCAGGCTGAGTCACGTGTCCAAACTCAGAGACAAAGGTCTGAGCTCACTCTACCCAAACTACATGATTGAGATTGTAGAAGAGGTTGGTAACAAGAGGAAAATGTGCTGATGCTATGAAAAGCAGGCATGAACATTGGGCAGCCATAATATAGTTAAGGACCTTTATAGGGAGCCCAAGGCCCAGAGAAGTAAGGGGGTTTAACCAAAGTCACACAGCTAATGAACTCCACGAAATAACCTCATGTATTACTTCCCTTTGCATTCCCACTTCTGGTACGGTGATACTGGCAAAGTTTTTTTTTTTTTTTTAATGACAAAAGGAAGGAATAACATATGATTGAGAATTGAACCCATGTCTTCTGGCTCTGCATCTTAATACTAGTTCCACTGAGTATCTCTGGAGCCTGTATAGCACCCCATGTACTGTCGTGAAGATTAGTAAAGCAGTTGTTTGTTGTAGGAAGTGGCTTTGAGTTTCTTGAAGGAAATGCTGCTTCGAGAGTTGGGACAGCTGCCTCTGCCTTGGCTTTCTCTCCCTTGGCTGCAGTTTTCACCACTTCTTGATTAACTCCATCAGCAAGAAGAGAGAATTCAATAAAATGCTGGCATTGCTGATTAGTCTTGCTTACCATGATATGAAGCTGACGGATTCTTCTTCGAAGAGTCACTCCATGGCTGATAGTATTGGAACTGAAAATACTATGCAGTGTGAACCAGTGTGCTTGGGAATCTCAATCAAACTTGTAATGATGGGAATAGATTTACATTCACAGCTTTTAAGTACAAAGCAGCATTAATGCATTCATGTTGAACTAACATTATGCCTGGGGGTTAATTTCCAAGTGAGATTTTGCCACACAATTATTTCTCAGAAGCCGTTAAGTAGAAATTAAGGAGGAGGTAGAGCTCAAATGTAGTTTTGAATTTTGCCAAGATATTGATTGTACCTTTCTTTTACGTCCCTAGCTCTGTCCTCCAAAGGTAAGTCTTCTATTGAAATTTTGTTTCTTCCGAAGGCCACCAAGTGAAGGAGATCTCAGAGCCAACTGATGTCTAGGTCACGTCTATTTTACCTTTGGATATCTGTTATATCCATCTCCTGCTTTATCCGAATTCTCACTGCCTTCACCAGATCCTGTCAGGGGCTACTGCGGCTTAATACAATAAAACCTTGCTTCCCCTGCATGTTGTGGGTCAGTGTAGGTTGCAGGGGCCTCTGCGCCAAAAAGCCATTCGGAGATCCAGGCGCCTTCCATTGTGCGACTCCAGCATCATCCAGGGCCGTGTTCTCCCCTGCATGTAGCTCGATGGCGAAGAGAGTGTGACAGTTCCATGGGACACTTTCAGGGGCCCGACCTGGAAGTAAGTGCATCATTCCCATCCTCATTTCATTAGGACTCAGTCACATGGGCTTCTTGTAAAGGGGGACTGGAAATTGTAGGCTAGCTGTGTGCCCACGAGAAAAGGAAACTTCTTTGCCACACTTGAAATATTGCAGTAAACTCCAAACTAACCGGTTTCTAAGTCTATCGTCTGACCACACTGTCACCAGCAGTTTCTAAAATGAAGTTGTCATCTTATGGTTCCCCAGCTACTTTAGTACTTGCCCTATGGTAAGAAGAGAGAACCCAAATTATGTAGTGTGGCATACGGAAGCCTCCTCGACCTTTCCCTGCTTCTCCAGCCTCTTTTCTCATAGGGCCCATCCTCACATCTGATGCTGCAGCTCCTCCCCATTTCTTGTGGCTCCAGAACACACAACACTGTGCTTTCGCATCCTGCATTTGCACATGCTGCTTTCTAGCTTTGAGTTGGGCTAATTTTTAGCAAATAGACCTCATGTTTTTGCATGTGTCCCCAGGTGAATATTTTAATGGAATTTAATTTCTTGGGTAACGTGCTAGATTTACCGAATGCAGATATGTTTTATTCACTCATTGCTACTTAAGAACCCACTACTTAAAGCAACAAGCTGTAAAAAAAAAAAAAAAAAAAAAGCTCTCTTTCCTGTCTGCCAGTCGAACAGCCATGTATGTCTTTCAAGATTCAGCTAAGTTCCCCTGTGAAACCTTTACAGTGCTCTCTAACCCCAGGTGGAAGTAACCCCTCATGCCTTTGTCCTCCCCCTTGCCCATGATGCTCTGTAAAGTGCCCAATACTGTTTGGGAGCATGACTGCACAATCTTAAGAGCAAGGAAGTCAACTTCTGGGTTTGAATTTTACTATCAACTTCACTACATGCTAGCTCTGTGAGCTTGGTTCAGTTGCTGAGAATTTATAAGCTTTTGTTTGCTCATATTAATAGATAGAACTGTAATGCTTACTGTCAGGACCACTGTACTTGGCACATAATAAACACTCAATAAATATTAAGTCTTCATATTGTTTTTGTTGTTCCATAACTGTCTCATATTATAGATTCTAAATAACTTGAACACAGATGCTATATCTTCCTATTTGTCTTTGATATAGTCCAGCTTTGAGTCATATGCTAAGAAAAGTCATTAAATGAATGAATTGATTAATGAATGAGTGACATATCATATTTCCACAAAAATTGCCTCTTTATTTTTGAGGGAGAAAAAAATACTGCTCCGTAGTACACTCAAAGATACAGTAGGTGTATTCTTTGCCCTGTGCCTGTCTCAACCTCCTTCTTTGCTTTTCCTTTATTATTTCTTCTTTCTGTTATTTTCTCTAGACCCTGATTCTTTAAAAGACCCTTTTCTCTGTGTCCCTTTGTCTTCATACCTCTGTGTCTTTACATTGCTGTGCTGATCCCTGGAATACCATTCCTTTATCTCTGATGGCAAATCCTGCCCATTATTGAGTCAGTTATCTTTCTTCTGGAACTTTTCTTGTTTTCCCCTAACCATAAGCATCCTTTGTTGTTTGAATTCTATGGGCTCCACAAACTCAACAGCTACCATGCTTGGAGCACTCACCATATGCTAGGCAGCAAGGTAAGCAGTTAGTGATTTCTCTCCTGTGACCCTTGTAACTTTTATATTTCATCTATTTATGCCCTTGTCTATTTTCTTTATTAGAATATAAACTCGTCGAGGGCAGGATTCAAGCGTGGCTCATAATTATATCTTCCCTGATGTATTATAGTTAGTGTACTCAGTTGCTAAAGGAAAGAGAAAGACACAGAAATAACTATATTTATTCTTATTTCCTGAGAATGGAGTTTACTATTATATTGGAGGAATGATTGAGAAAAGCAAAAGCAGAAAAGGACCTTGGAACTAGCATGCACTGCAGGTTGAGCAGCACTCTAGGCTGTGTTTGGACAGTTATCAGGCCAGTATTTGGGTTTAATATAATCTTCTTATTTGATGCAGTCTGAATCAGACCCTTAGGACTCTGTTTGCAGCAACCTCATGGCTATAGTGGTGCCGTGGAAAGTGGACATGGATGAATGGAGTTGGAATCATTCAACTTGAAGAATGAAGGGCTGCAAGAAAAAGACACCCAGAGCCTACAAACGGACTTTCATCACAGAAAGCATAAGTCAGCCATCAGCAGTAGAGTGGATTTAGTTTAGAAGAGGCTTTTTTTTTTCTATGACCATATTTTGACTTATTGAGGAATCTTGCTTTGCCGATCCTGAAAAGTAGTGCAGGTATTAATCTTCCCCAAACTATTAGAGCATCACCATACCCAGAGGCTGAAGAGTGTTCCAGATAAGTCTTAAGAATTGAGGACAAGATATTTTTATTCCTCATTTTTTCTTTTTAAATCATTTTTTATTGTTATTCTATTACAGTTGTCCCAATTTTACCCTCTTTGCCCTCCTCCACCCAGCCTACACCCGGCTCCCACAATCAGTCCCTACACCAGTGTCCATGTCCATGGGTCGTTCATGTGTGTTCTTTGCTGTCCTTTCCCCTTCTTTGCACCATTGTCCCCCTCCCCCCTCTCCTCTGGTCACTTCCACTCTGTTCCATGTTTCAATGCTGTGGTTCTATTTTGTTCATTAGTTTATTCTGTTCATTAGATTCCTCTTATAGGTGAGATCATACTGGAACTCACATCCGTTGAGCCAGGTATGGAGGGCTATTGCTTTTACACAGACTATCTGATTTGGTGTTCACAATAACTGTGTGCACAATAACATTATTTTCTCTGTTTTACAGGTTTAGAGAGGTCACATGAAGTCTCACATATATGTAGGCAAGCAGTGCTGGAGCCAGGATTTGAACCTGAGTCCTATCTGAATACAAAACCACTGCCCTTTGAGTATGTATGCCTCCTGTAACTAGATTGCTCTCTTTCAGTCTAAGAATTGAATTAAAATAAAAACGTTTTACAGATGCCCAAACTTAATGAAGATGGTGAGGTATTTAATACTGATACAGATTTAGATAGAGACATGGACATATGACCAGTTTCCAACTTCTGCTCCAGCATCAAAATTCCCGTAAAGACCTGAAGCAGGCTTTTAGTTCTTGGAACACTAGCTACGTGACTTCGGTTGAGATACTTCACCTCTGTGTGACTCAGTTTTCTCACCTGTAAATAGAGGTAATAATAGTATTAACTTCACAGAGTCGTTGTGAGGATGAAAGAAGATGAAGAGTTGGCACGCTCGTCCCCTCATGAGCGCGCCCCTGCCGCCCCCAGTTCTTTCCAGCGGCCGCTCTCTCTCTGGAGCGGTCCCACACCTTTCCCTTCCCACTCTCCTTTCCACCAGGTGCGTTACCTTTGTCTTTTTGGTCTTTCTCTTTCCTAAGTTCCAAAGGCCCTCCTTATTTTGCCTCGGTAACTTTTCGCCTGGGCCTATGCAGCCCAGCTGGCTCGCTTTTTCTACCTCTGTCATTTTCTAAATAAACTTTCTCTTGTTAAAAAAAAAAAGATGATGATGAAGCGCTGAAAATAGTGCTGGCACATAGCAAATGAATAATAAACATTAGCTATTGATTTTTTTTTAGAAAAACTAATTGTGGTAAAATACAAATAACACAGAATTTACCATTTTAACCACTTTTAAGTGTACAGTTTAGTGGCATTAAGTTTTTTCATATTGTGCTACCATCACCTCCATCCATCCACAGAGATTTTTTCATTTTTCAAAACAAACTCCATGCACATTAAACAACAGCTTCCGGTTCTCCAACCCCAGCCCTGACAACTACCATTCTACTTTCTTTTTCTATGAATGTGGCCACTCTAAGTGCTTTGCTTGTCCTTTGCTATTGACTTTTTAAGAGCCAGAAGACTTCAGTGCAATCTTAGCTCTTCCACCCCCTAGTTGTGTATCCTTGGAAAAGAAACTTTCCTTTAGAACCTGAGGCTCTTCATCTGTGAAATAGAAATAATATTCTATTCTATTCTTAGTTGGCATTGAAAATTAGAAATGATGTGAGGAATAGAAACACTTTTTACCCTCCACAGTGTTCTTTTTTAATAATACCTTAAAAGATGCTCACATATTCATTCATTTGTTGTTCATTCATTTCTCTGCCCATCAGAATGTCCATTCATTTAGTGAACTTTACTGAGTTTGGCTCTACCAGTCTCTGGTAAGCCCCTCTGTGTTAAGATGAATCAGGCATCGTATAGTCTCTACTCTCAAGGACCTCATAAATGATGAGGCAGAGGGTATAGTAGGTGCGACATACACAGAACCCAGTCCTTAGCCCAGTCGTGGATCAAAAGGGAAAATGAACTTTTCACAGGGAGTCCCTCCAGCTGCAAAGTACATGGCTGGAAGGAGCAATGCGGTGGGCTCTGGAAGACCCCTGTTCCCCAGCTTTGCTATTAGCTGGACCTGGTTAGCTTGGACACCTCTCTGTTCTCAGTGTGTGCTCAAGGAATGGTTTTCCAGTTGGATTCTATGGGATTCTAGAATTCTGTGGCCCAGGATCCTTTCTTCCATCACTCTACTTTTATCTATTTTCATTATTGGGGTTCTGACTGAAAAAAAGGGGAATGTTCCATTGCTTTAAAATTTTTGAAATTATTGGTTTGACCTTGTGCAAAGTACCCAATCATTCCATACCTCAGTTTTCCTTCTTTAAAGTGGATATTATAACAGTACTTATCATAAGGGAATTACTGAGAGGACTAAATGTGCTTATAATTATAGTAAGTACTCAGTAAACAGCTAACATTATTATCACTGTGATTTGGGAAACACTTGACAAGAGCATCTCTCAGTCACTTCCTGTGATAACCTGCATCAGGAACTCTCTTCCCTGTGCCCTGTATTTCTGCTTTCTTTGTAGTATCAAGCTCCTTGAGTTCCTTCTCATGTTCCATATATACTCAGTCCTTGGATTCCTACCTCCCCACACATTTTCTATGGGCTACTGTTGATACCCCGGCATGCTGTGAGAGCCAGTGGGGCTTGGGTATGGCATGTGTGCCCTTCTCACAGCCTGTGTGGAAAGTTAATTTCCTTTCCTCCTCATCCCACAGTCTCATCAGCTAGAACACAGTCCTCAGCCCCGGAACAGTCAACTTGTTCAGTAAGTGAGCTAATTACACTGGCTGTGTTTCCCTTTTGTTCCCCAATCTTGCCGATTAGCTATTTATAACATTTCCAAAGATGTTTGCCTGCAGTGCCCCTTTAAACTCAGCTTCAAAGATGTGACTCAGAGGATGAGAGCAACTCTAACGAAACACCTCTGTCCCCTGATCGCTTTGGGGGCAGGGAGTGCTATACTTGTTAATTTAATTTTTAACAGGATATTTTCCCAGCATCTTTGTTTGGCAATCAATGGTAATTGGAGTCTTTGGGGTTGGTTGAAATGGCTTGTGAAAGAAAAAAAAAGAAAAGGAAGGAAAAAGGAAAGGAAAGGAAAAAAGGAAGGATAGAAGGGAGGGGAGGAGGGGGGAAGGAAGGGGGAGAGAGAGATGACTATGGACAACATATCAGGAAGCGTGTTTGATAGATCGTCACCGGACATAAGACAGAATGGAGCCTCTCTGACATCACAAATCAGCATGGGCATGACAAACTGGGCCAGGTATGGGCAGGTGAGTTAGTGCACGACATGGGAGCAGGTACGTCAGGAGCCAGGAGCCATTCGGCAGCCCCCTCGAAGCTTGGAATGGACATGGTGCAGTCAGTCAGGGGTTTCTCGCTCTCCTTGACCAGTGTAAGAACAATAGTGTTGCCTTTATTTTACTCAGCATATAGTAGGATGGAAAAATCACTAAAGTTAGAGTCCTTTGCACTGGGCTCGCATTCTAGATCCATTGGTTCTCAGATTCGAGGCTGCTTGAAAATCAACTAGGAGCATATAAAAAGGTCCAACTCCCAGGCATTCCAATTCAGTAGTACCTGGACTGGGTCCCAGAAAGCAGAGCCTGAAGCAAAAGCTTATATCCTACCACTTTCCTGGGAACTGGAATCCCAGAGAAGTACCAGGAGGGCAAAGGGAGTGAGAAAGGGAAGGAAGGAGTACCAGGACAGGGGGGTGTTATTGAGCTGACTACTGTTCCAAGTGGAGTGAAACCAACTTCTCACAAGACTGTCTGGCAGTAGCCCTGGAACCAACGTGTTTTAGAACTGTGAGACCAAGGGGAGGAAGGGGGAAGAATTAATCTACTGTCTCCCACACCCGCGAGTTAAACGCTTGCCCAGGGAACATGAACTCCTCTGCACTTCTGGATTGAAAATGCCTGGGTAGCAGGTGGGTCTTGTGACATCTTATGCCTCAGCCAGGGCATTTAAGGATGAGAGTTGAAGGCGTA
This sequence comes from Mormoops blainvillei, assembly GCA_004026545.1. Classification (NCBI taxonomy): domain Eukaryota; kingdom Metazoa; phylum Chordata; class Mammalia; order Chiroptera; family Mormoopidae; genus Mormoops; species Mormoops blainvillei. Next base: position 13,158 of record PVJD01014125.1, on the reverse strand, counting down.
TTTGGTTGGCATAACCTAAATTTTTTCAGATTATACTCATGGGAAGTCAAGTCTGTAGGGACTGGTGAGAGCTGGTTTTTACAGGGATGGCTGGGGTGGAACAGGTGACCAAAGGCTCTGGAGGAGAAGCGAAGCCAGGCGACCTCCAGTGGAGCATAAAGAGTGTCTGTACAAACCCTAAATGATACTAATACCAGGGCAATCTGGGGCTCATACTTTGAGAAACCTTCTTTTATGCTTAGTGGCCAAGGGCAAACCACTTAATACTTCTGCATGTTAGTTATTGTTTTATTTTGGATGTAAAACAGAGAGAAGGACATTGAAACCCACTTTGCTAAGATAAAGCTAAATGGAACTCATGGAAGCAAACTACTTAAATGACAACAATTCCCGCAAATCTGCACCGCTGTTTTGCACTGGAACGATTGCAGTGCAACTGGGAATGAAAACATCCTTTCCCTGGTTCGGCAACACTCACAGAGCCTAATATGTGTGTGATGAATGAACGTGGACATTGTAACTAAGCAAATATGATACAGCTGAAGTTTGCAGAAAGCACGCAATTCATTCAATATTTAACAAATTTTAATGATTAACTTTGTGCTACAATACCGGGAGGTGCAAAGGCAAATGAAAGCGCTCTGTAGATGTTAGAAAAAAATCAAGGAGCAATTTGGGAATTGTACTTCTGTTTACCATTCTAATTATAAGGCTAATTAAACCCTGATTAGTGGTCCTTGAGTATAAATACTTTTTGCTGTGCTTGGTTCCCTCGTGGAACATTCAAGACCCATGAAATTCAGGTACACAAGCAAACTTTCATTTACTGAAGGCTATGCCACCCTCAGCTCTGGTCATACATGTTACACAAGGAAAAGCAAAGTAACTGAGTTAAGACCTTCCTAGTCGTTGGTAGGGACAGGCATACATGACCACCACCTTCAATTTTTAACATGTTAATGATATGATTGAATAAATTCCAAGTAATTAAGACACAATGATTGTTTATTTTTGGACTATGGCATTTCCACTACAGAGGCTATTTTATTTTGGGGCAATTGAATTTTTTAGTAATTATCCTTTAGGCATCAAATCCTAGCTTCATGACTTGGAATTAGCCTTAGACAGGACTCTGGGGTTATCTTGATTTACTCGTCTGCAAAGTACAACTGTGTTGTTTCTGATGAATGTTCACTTTCTACTTGAATGTTCACAGTGTTGAGAAACTGAGTACCTAAAGACTCAGGTCCTTTTATTTGGGGAGAATTGTCACTAACAGTTTCTTGTATAGTCTACACTTTGGTCCAAAGTGGAGCCTCTGGGTCAAGAAGTCATACACTGAGACCATTGTCTAGCAAACTGTTTCTGTAAAAGGCCATGTATGGAATAGTTTAGGCTCTTTGGGCCAGCCACGTGCGGTTTCTGTTGCATATCCTTTGCTTTACAAATTTTAAAAGTATAGAAATCATTCTTATCTCACAAGTCATGAAAAAGCAGGCTTTCAGTTGGATTTAGCCTGTGAGTCCTTGACCTGTATGTTTAACAGACACACACATATACATACATGCATACATATATAATATGTGTATGTACATGTGTGTGTGTGTACATACCCAAAACCCCCACAGATACTGAAATCTGAGGATACTGAGATGCCTTAGTCAGCCCTGTATATCTGAGGGTTCTGCATCTGAGGATTCAACCAACTGCGAGGTCTGTCCAGAAGTTATCCAGCCATGTACTATGAAAAATAGAGACATTTATTGAAGAAGATACAAGATACAAGAAACGTTGTACATAGAACAATGACACCTCAGTCCCCTTCAAAGTAGACACCTTGGGACCTCACACAGTTCTCCCAATCACTGTCAGATGCCTCGTCCTATTTCCCTAAACCTCATCGACAGTCTGAAATCTCTTCCCTTTCAAAGGTGATTTTAGTTTTGGGAAAAGCCAGAAGTCACAAGGCACCAAATCTGGGCTGTAGTGGGGGCTGAGTCACCTGGATAATTTGATGTTTTGCCAAAAAACTCTGACTGAGATGTGATGCATGAGATGGCGCATTGTTGTGATAGAGCTGCCAGTCACCAGTTGCCCATAGCTGTGGCCTTCTGGGTCATCCAAATAGTTTCCATGCAGTAATGTTCAAGCTTACCACAAAATGTGATGCAGATCCGTTGCTCTGCACACTCAATCATTTTGAATGCGATGACCACACAGTACACAGGCTCACTCAGCAGCACCTACCATCCCCACTGACTAGTACAGTGAAGGCGTCTGCATGTGCATTCCATCTACTCTCCTTGGCTGCCAGGTGACGTCGATGTCATGTAGACTGTTCTCATTATATTAACAATCGCTGGACTTTTTCCAGACAGACCTCGTATATACTAATTTTTTCCTCTACATATGTACTTTTTCCCTTAATGGAAATACTTTACAGCTTCTCTTTGGCATACCCCAGTTGCCAACATCACTACTCTTGAGCTTTGGAGCAATATTAAGTAAAATAAAGATTATTTGAAAACAGGCACTGAGAAACTACGATAGCTCATCTGATAACTGAGATGGATGCTAAGCGACTACTGGATAGGTAGCATATACAGTGTTGATATGCAGGAGAAAGGGATGAGCCACATCTTGGATGGCTTCATTACGCTACTCAGAACAGCATGCAATTTAAAACTTGTCAACTATTTATTTCTGGAATTTTCCATTTAATATTTTTAGACCACGTTTTACCTCAAGTAACTGAAACTGTGAAGCCAAACTGTGGCTAAGGGGGAGTACTGTTAATTTATTGAGTTTTAGGGAGGTTGATTATTTAGCATTCTTGCAGAAATAGAGAACTGATACCAGTAGATGTTCTAGAGAACCAGGCTTTGATGCTTCACTGTCAAAACACCAGGGTCAGGAAAACCTTCTAGTCACTCTGTGGTCCCATTCATGTAGAAATCTATTGCAATCTAGTGCCCCTGGTACCTGCCATTTCAACTCTGTGGCTCTCAGGCCCGAAACCAGAAACTCTGCCCTATCAGTCCATGTGCAGTCAGCACTGCTGGCTGGGAAGTGAGGGGTACAGCTGATGTGGTCTGAGCTGCCAGGGGATTGCTGAAGTTCCAACACGAAGCCACTTTGCCGGCAGTACTGGCAGATGGAAATCATACATTAAAGTTCAGACTCTTCAGAGAAGCTGTGGTAGGCCTCGGGAACCAGCATGAAATGAGACCTTATAACTGGGCCAGCGGTCTAATGAGAAAAGCATCCCAGGCTCCTGAATTGCCAGTAGGGCTTCAGACTTGAAGGACAATCTGGGCGGTTGCCACTTGCATGGCAGCGGGACGCTTGCCCAGCATGGATTTGCTGCAGGCCCTGGAGATGTGTCGGGACAGTACTGCTTTGGGTGCCCTTTATGAATGTTTCCTCAGCATGCGACTGAGAACCACAGACTCCTGCAGATAAAGAGACTCTAAGCCCCCGGCACTGCATCCACCCTTTTTCTTCTCCTGGTGTCCTGTCGTTTTTCAGACCAGTAGGATGGGTCTGCCTTGAGACTGATGAGTTGGACCAAGATTGGAATATGGTGACTAGATAGAAATTCTCATCAAACCAGCAGTGGTTTCCCCTGCTTTATAACCAAGGAATAGAAAAGATAAATGACTTTTTTCTCCTTAGACTATGGGATAAGAGCATTTATCCAGCTGAGAGGCGAATAGGGGCCATTCCCATTCCTTACTGTATCAGGCTGGTTTGAGTACAGCCTGCTCTTCTTCCTGCTGAAAATGGCCAGTCTTTTTGACTGTTCCCATAGACACAGACTCAGTCATATCATTCTCTTCTACGTGTCCCCAGGCCTGAGCTTTTAAGAACTCAACTGATGTAGATGTCGGAGCGACAAAATGCATTCTGAATTAGAGTAAAAGGCTTTTCATTTATTCTTTGAGGTCCATTAGGCATAATAACAGAGGACAACTTTGACTTCTTGCAAAATGTCCACTAGCAAAACATTTGCTAACCGGAGAAGACATGGCCTTCTCCTGAACAGGGGCTCACCTTAGCACCTGCTGGGAACAACTAGTGATTTCTTATAATTCATATTCCAACCACTTGGGATGAACATCAAATTGGATTAAAAGACAGCATTGTTTTAGCTGATGTTCCTGTGTTTCAAGCAGTTTATACCAAGTAGTTTTTTCATGTGTATGAATAGTGGGACTTAGAGATCAAGGACTCCTCATGTTTCTATTTTGTGTGTCGTTATTATCATTCAAAATAAAAGACTTGAATGGGAGACAGAGTGTTCTAATTGAAAGGACTTTGATCCAGGATTCAGGGGTCAGGGCTCTAGTCCCCAGTTATGGGGACTGCTTCACCATGTAACATCTAATCTAGTCAATGCTGAGATTAGTTTATGTGGAAAAAGAACATGTTACATTTTAAGTATTTTTTTAAAAATTTCTAACAGAGTGGATGTTGGTAAATATGGTTTATATCTGTAGGCTAGTATGGTAGGTTTCTTAATACCAAAGTAAAGAATAAGAAAGACTTTCCCTCTATAATCCCAGGCAATACTGGACCAGGACAGGTCTTCCCTACTTCCATCACGGTGTAGACTAGCCCTATAAAGATGTGAGGAAGTTTTATAATGGCAGAGAAAACTGAAAGCTGGTAAGTAGCTCTGCTGCTAGATGATACTGGGTTGATTTGGAGTAGTGTATGTATCCAGGGGTATTGTTAAAAACAATAGTGACATCAGTGGCAAAAATTTAGAAAATTGACTTGCAGTACTTATTGAGGCAAGCCAAAGGTCAAGTGATTAATCGGACATTTGATAGGGAGATCCAGAGAGTGAGATAGCTATACTGGACTTGGATAAGCTGCCACGTATTCTGTTGGTCTGAAAGGCTACACATGCGTGTATACTCAGGAGACACCAGAGAAGACATAGCTGACTGTTCTTCCCTGGATGAATGTGAGTCCTAGTGAACTCATTCAGGAGATATAGGACAACTTGTTGCAAAGTACACAGGGCAGATTTATAAACTGCCTGAACTTTGAATGTTTTTTCCAAGTTATATGGAAAATATGATGGGTCCATCATGGTTACATGATGGGTCCATCAACAAAGGGCAGAAATATTACTCAGTTGAGGTGTTAAGTACTACTTTTGACCAGTAATTGGCTAACCATCAAGCTAGGGCAAAGCCCAGGAACATAGGATTACAAATTTAAAAAAGGAGTAAAAGAAAAGAACTGAGTAGAAACATTAGCAGCTGCATTATTTGGGACAGACAAATTCTATAGAATTAGTCCAATAAAGCCATTAAACAACAGCAAAATAAACAACAGGAATGCTGGCAACAAAACAACCCCTGGGGAGGATCAGAATTTAAAATATCCAGTGTATATTCCTTAAAATGTCAATTTATGGACAAAAACATATGACATAAAGAGAAAAAAGTGTGAACCGTATGCAGGAAAAAATAGTAATCAGTAGAAGCTGTTTCTGAGAGTTCAGATTTGGACTTAGCAAAAAATGACTTCAAATCAGCTATTGTAAATATGTTAAGGTTAAAATAAATCATGTTTTAAAAATATGGAAAATATGCTGTCAATGACTCATTAAGTAGAAATTATAAAAACCAAATGAAAATTCTGGAGTTGAAAAGCTCAATAATTGACATGGGAAATTTACTAGAGAGGCTTGAGCAGATTCAAGATGTCCGAAGAAAGAATTAGTAAACTTTAAGATAGATAAATAGCATTTATCCAATTTGAAGAACAGAAAGGAAAAAGAATAAAGAAGAATTAACATAGGAGCATATATATCTTTACAAATAAGTGTGTTCGTAATTTTCAGATCAGTAGCCAGAAGAACAACTGCTGGATCATATGTGGTTCTATTCTGAATTTTTTGAGGAATCTCTGTACTGTTTTCTATAGTGGCTGCACTAATTTACTTTCCTACCATCAGTGCATAAGGATTCCCTTTTCTCTACTTCCTCTCCAACACTTGTTATTTCTTGTCTTTTTGATAATAGACATTGTGACATGTGTGAGGTGCTATCTCATGATGGTTTTGCTATGTCTGTTACCATGTGAATGTTGACCTTGGAAAACTGTCTTTTCAGGGCCTCTGCCCATTTTTTTAATTGGATTGGTTTGTTGTTGTTGTTGAGTTGCATGAATTCTTTATATATCTTCAATATTAGCTCCTTATCAGAAGTGTCATTGACAAATATCTTCTCCCATTCTGTTGGTTGCCCTTTTGTTTTGTTGATGGTTTCTTTTGCTGTGCAGAAGCGTTTCAGCGTGATGTAGTCCCATGCATTTTTCTTTACTATTGTTTCCCGTGCCTTCCGGGTCAAGTGCACAAAAACACGTCTGAGACTATGGTCCATAAGTTTAGTACCTATGTTTTCTTCAGCACATTTTATTGTTTCAGGCCTTACATTCAAGTCTTTGATGCATCTGGAGTTAAGGTTTGTGTATGGTGTAAGACAGTAGTCTAGTTTTTCCCTTTGGCATATGGGTGTCCAGTTTTTCCAACATAATTTGTTGAAGAGACTTTCCTGTCTTGATTATATATTCTTAGCTCCTTTGTAGAAAAGATATATGTACCCGTATGTTCATTGCAGCATCATTGACAATAGCCACGACTTTGAAACAAAACCTACTTGTTCAGTGGAATACTACTCAGCCATAAAAAGATGAGATGTTGACATTTGTGACAACATGGGTAGATCTTGAGAGAGTATTATGTTAAATGAATCAGACAGAAGAGGACAAAACCTGTATAATTTCACTCACATATGGAATATAAAACAAAAAGTAACAAATTAACTAACAAAACAAGCCAAACAAGTTCATAGATAACAGACAGTAGAATGGTGTTACTAGAGGGGGGAGGGAGTGGGAGGAGAGCGAAGTGGGTAAAGGGGGTCATATATATGGCAATGACAAGAAACTAGACTTTGGGTGATGAGCATGGATTAAGTACACAAATGTCAAATTATAATGTTCTATACCTGGAAGTTATATGTTATTATCCAGTGTAACCCCAATAAATATAATAAAAAGAAAGATGAATACTGCCTCAGAGACCTGTGGGTCAGCAATTGGCATGTCGACATACATGTAATGGGAGTTCCATAAGAAGATAAGAGAGAGAAAGAAGAAGAAAAAATATTTGAAAAAATAGTGGCGAAAAACTTCCCAAATTTAACTTAAAAAATTTATCTGCACATCCAAGAATATCAGGAACTACAAGTAGGATAAACACAAAGAAATCCATGATTAGACACATCATAGTCAAATAGTTGAAAACCAAGCACAAAAAAGAAAATAAGACAGTGACCTTATATGTCCTAAATGGCCTAAAATATTTACTATCTGTCCCTTTATAGAAAAGTTTGCTGACCTCTGGATGTAGTCCATAAGAAAGCTTCTACTAATAATAATAGCTGCCATTTACTATGCTTACTGTAAACCAGACACTATGTTGAACATTTGGAAAACAATAGATCAGTCACTCTTTATAATAATTTTTCATGAAAGTCACTTTTAAAGTGATACTGTTATTTTTAATTTCCATTTTATAGTTGAGGGAACTCAACCAGGTTTAGAATGTGGATCTGATTATTTTCAAAGCCCAAACTTTTTAACACTGCTGCCTGAAAAGGATCCATATTTTCCCTGGAGGGAAATTATTTTGTGACTACAGATGAAATATGCTAGAACTTACTTAAGTACCTTTTGGAAGATGTTTTGGGGCTCTCTGACAACACTTGTTAGAAATGAAAAAGCCAAACAGGACAAATAAATTTGTTGTCCATGTAGTGGAATAACTGAAACCGTGATATTGGATCAGAACAACCAACCATACAGTAGAGAAAGTACAGAGAAATGAGAGATGTAAGGCTTATCCTTGGAGAAGAGGTACCTGAAGATATTGGGGAGAGAAAAGGAACCAGAGAAGGTACAATCAGAAGAGAGGTGATAGATGAGGTGTGTGTATGAGGGAAGGAGAGAGAGAGAAAAATATGGAGATAGAGTTTGTTTCAGAAAAAAAAGAAGAGTAGGTATACTGGTAGCACATATTCCCAAAATGCTGCAGGGGAAATGTGGTTGGAAAAGACTGAGAAGGTGTTCCTACTTTGATCAGTAGGACCTGGTCATTAGGGATCTTGGAAAATGAGAGTTGAAAATGATAAGAGGACAGATAGCATAAGACAAACAACTTAATTAAAAAGTAGGCAAAAGTTTTGAATAGATATTTCACCAAAGAAATACACAAATGGTTAATATGTAAGTGAAAACAATCTTAACACCATTAGTCTTAGGGAAATGCACATTAAAACCACAGTTTGATACTACCCCATACTTAAAAGAATGGCTATAATAAAAAGTCAAATAATAAGTGTTGGTGAGGATGAGGAGAAAGAAGAATATATGTTGTTTTATGCACTGACAAAAGTGTAAAATGGCACAGCTGCACTGTAAACTAGTTGGCAGTTTTGTAAAAAGCTAAACAGGAATTTACCATACAACTCAGAAATTCCGCTCATGGATAGCTCTTCATTTGGGAGCACGTGCTCCCAAAGACTTGTTTGGGAGCGCTCACAGCAGCGTTACTTATGACACCATGCCACCAAAAATGAAAACAATTCAAGCATTCATGAACTGGTGAACGAATATACAAAATGTGGTGCATCTGTACAATGGAATAAAAAATAATGAAATACTGACAACTGCTGAAACACGATGAGCCTCAAGAAGATTATGTTAAGTAAAGTAAGCCAGATGCAAAAGATCACATGGTGTATACTTCTGTATTTATAAGTAATATCCTGAAAAGCAAATCCATAGAGGAATAAAGTAGTAGTGGTAGTTGTAGTAAAGTAAAGTATTAGTAGTAAAGTAGTAGTAGTGGTTGTCTGGCATAGGGGGTGATAATAGGGACCGACTACATAGAGACACAAGGCACCTTTCAGGTGGTGGGGATGTTCTAAAACTAGACTGTGGAATTTTGAAAATTCACTAAAAATCTTGAATACACCTGAAACCACTGAGTTTTGTGGTATACAAGTTTACCTCAATAGAGCTTTCATAAAACCCTAGCCTCACACACAGTGTTGACTTAATAAATGCAATTTTTTCTCTTTTCTCTTAAGTATAGAGGCAAAGTTGCATTGCAATTAAGAATTCAGTCCCTAAAGTTGAACCTGGGCTTTTCACTTCCTTACTAGCTGTATGGCCTTGAAAACATTACTTAACCTCTCTGAAGCTCAGACTCTTCATTTGTAAACTGAAAATAACAATAGCTATGGAGAGGTTTTTTTAAAGAATTAACTGAGATCATGCATGTAAAGCCTGTAACACATAGTAAACCCACTATGAATGGTAGCAACATTATTTTCCAGATTCATCACCTCCTATTTGCTCCTTCCTTGTCTTTAGCAACAGCGGTTATAACAGAGTTTCTCTAACTCAAGTCTCTTCCACTCTAACCTGGGATTTTCTCTACAGAACCCAGTCAATTTATAGGTCTGCAATAGAGTCTGGGCTTGAAATACTTAGCTTAGCATTATCTGGCCATGGGTCGCTTGCCACTTATATAAGAGTGTCACTCGGAGGTAGATAAGCAACTTTAATAACATTGGACATGTTAACATGCGTACTCTGTTTTATGTATTTGCATCTGGGAAGCTCATTGCCTTTTTACAGATGTTATCAAATGGCTTCTACAGTGTTCCTGTCAGGTGGAAGGAAGGAGAGTCTCTCTGCAGATTTGTACATTGATGTGCAGAGAGTTGGAGAGATTTACAGGAACTGGGTGGCAAACTGATGGACAGAGGTGGCTGATGGGAAGGGGGCCCTTCAGGCTTTCTCACAGAGTTGCGGGGGGTCTCACTGAAGTGAGCGATCGTGATGGAAGAAATTAGAACTCTTTCAGGCTGTGGTGTTTCACTTCCCAAAGAGGTCTGGGGACACGTGTTTCCTTTACCATAAGAAAACAATGGTGTGAGTGTGGTGATTAATGTAGTCCAGTTGGCATTGGGGAGTGGTAGGGACTGTGGCAAATTAGAGGGCCTATGCTCCTTTCAAAGGGAACATCTGTGAATCAGTACCATTCTGTTATTTCTATGTGGGATGGGGCCCAAAACAAGCTAGGTTTTTGTGAGAAATCTAATTTTTAAATACTACTAACAATGGAAAAGTATTACCTAAAAAGATACATCTACCAAGTAGACATGGCCCAGGCTCTCCCCTCTGTTCTAATGTAATCTTCCTGCATCCTTTAGGTGCTCAAAGAGAAGTGAAGAAGCCCATGAGGATGTAGTGAGGGGTTTGTTGCATTCAGTAAAGGGTAGGCTATTTATTATTGAGGCCCCTTCCTTTTCCCCCCTATGATATCAGAGAACCAGTGGTAGCATCAAGGCCCATGGCGAAGCACCTGGTTGCCCCTGACAGGTGACGTCACTTAGAGCATTTTGCAGTGACAGTTATAATGTGTGCATGAAAATCACATCAGTTTTCTTTGCATTGGCATGCTACATTTAAAAAAATGATTCAAGATAAAAAAAGACAAAGAGTCTCTTATAAGACATAAAACTCAGAAGAGCTTTGAAAAATCAGAGCTGAATGGGGAAGCCTTGTACTAAATGCCTGTTCTGAACTGATGCGCTCACCTTTAACTCAGAGATGTTTTGGAGGAAATGTGATCAGCCAGTTTGATACATTTTTTCCTGACACACGTTCATTGTTGATTTCAATACCTTCCAACTTTCAAAATGGAGAAAAACAAGTGGGAATAATTAAAAGTATCTCTGCCCACTGTTGCTTGTAGATATGTTGTAACACTTTAAAATGGAATGTGTGCTTGAGTTTAGAAAAGGAACTCTTCTCATCTTTGGCCTCACTTGTAATTTTTTTTTTTTTTTACCTGAGCTCTGTTGAGCCACTAACTGTGTAACTACTGGGGTGGTAGGTGGGGCTTTTGAGAAACACCCAGTTTCAAATGTGTGGTAGCCTGGATGAATGCTACCTGTCATCGTCACTGTTACCATCATCACTCTTCAGGGGGAACAAGAGTGAATTTGCTTACTATCCCTGCATCAGCAATGAGAGTAAAATTTTCACCTCCTGTTGCTTAGTGTACCTCTTCAGAGAGTCATGTTCTTGTTACGCAAAAATGAAACGACCAGACACTGAGGGGTTAGGAGCATGATCTTTATTTACGTGCACAGGCCCAGAGGAGACAAACTCCAAATTCTGAGCCCAGAACAATAGCCCCGCATTCCTTTTATGCTGGGCTAAGTGGGGGAGGATACTGGGAGGCGTAGTATAGATTTGGCACGAAAAGGGTTTACAGAGGTGGGAGAGAAGCATTTACATCATAAGTCAGGGCAATTAGCATTTCATCTTTGGTATCAGCCTTGATTCCCTCTACATTCTCACTAGCAGGCAGGATGCTCATACTGGACTTTCTCCTACTGCTTAGAGTGTGCTCTCTGTCTCTGCCATTCCACGGTATGATGATGATATATGTGGGTGGGGATATGTTCGTATTTATCTTACTAGGGGCCCATTAAGATTCTTAGAGCTCGTAGGTTAAGCTTCTAATGCTTGAAATTTGTAGCTTTTCACCAATTTGGCAAAACTTTGGCAACATTTCTTCAAATGTTTTTTCTGCCTTTTCTTTCCTGTGTTGCTTATACCCATTCACCACCAATCCCTTCCCTTCCAAGTCACCTTTGCAAAAGAGAGAAGAAATTAAGTGGAAATAATTAGTTATTTCTACCCACTGTTGCTTAGAGGCGCATTGCAAAGTTTTGAAAATTTGTTAATTCTTGGGCCCTTTGTAGTTACTGCTTTGAAGTCTTGTTCTGGTTAATCCAACATCCAGGACTCTCAGAGACAGTTTCTCTTGACTGCTGCTTTCCCCCAAGTCTGCGTTCTGCTTTCCTGTTGTTTTGTTTGCCTCATAATACTTTTGTTAAATTAGGGACATTTTGGATATTATCTTTCATCAAGTCTGAATTGTTATTTCTTGTCTTTTGTGTGCTTCTTTGTTTAGTAATTTGCCCAGGCTAAATCTGTGAAATCCGTCTCCCTTCCCCCACAGGGTACAGCCACTAATGTCTATAGTCTTTTTTTTTTTAATTGTTGCTGTTATTGCATGAATTTTTGTTTGTTAAGCCTGAAAATTTCCCTATGTTTGCATAGTTTTGTGGTCACCCAATGGTTTGACAGAGGCTGTGTTCAGATACTTCAGTCCCGGAAGGCTTCCTTGGACCTGTGTGTGGGGTTTCAGGCGATGACCGCAACCTCAGACTAGTGAAGCCATTGGCTGTCCTTGCTGGCAACTTCCAGGCTCATCACTTTTACTGAAAAAAAAGAAACAAAAAGCCATGAGTGTGGGACTCTCCCACCCTCTCAGTTCCAGGAAACCCCCTTCTACCTGGTGGAGAAGCCGCTGGCCTTTGACGCCTGCCTTGCCCTCCTAGAGCCTGAGGAGTGGGGGGATGGGGGACAGTCCCAGGCAAGAATGCAAGAGATTCCCACTGTGTGACCCAAAGGTTGGCAGATGTTCAAGCACAAATGTTTTTCAGAGTGCTGCATGCTGTTGCTTGATTCCCACCATGTTTGAAAGGGTTGATTTTATTAATTTTGTCCAGGTTTGTAGATGTGTTGGAGGGAGAGGACTTGCCTGTCTCCTTAACTGGCCGTCACTGGAACTCACAAGAGACTATGGTCCATACAGGCAATGCAAGGCCTGCTTCGCCATCAAAAAGATGACCTAGCCCCATGTTCATTGACTTCACAATATTTTCATAATCGCATAGGTCAAAAATGTAAGTTTCTAAAATGAAAACGAGGGTTGCAGTGCATGTGAGCATGTGAATGTGTGCTGTGCCTCTGCTGTGCCATCACGAAGCCCCGCAAAGCCCTGCAAAGGCATTAGTGGTGGGGAGTTTTAGGCAGCTTTTATTCTCTACCTATTTTTCTGTATGATTCAAATTCTGTGCATGTACATTTGTTATTTTATAGCTGAAAAGAAACCAATATGGTTGGAGTCACTTGAAAGGAAGGAAGGGATGGAGGGAAGGGGAAGGGGAAAGGGAAGGGGAGGGGAGGAGAGGAGAGGAGAGGAGA
>PVJD01014124.1:0-30574 GCA_004026545.1 Mormoops blainvillei | reverse complement strand
GCTACCTTGCCCCGTATTTCCAGTAAATCGGCCAACAGTGAGGCACAGGGCCCGGTCTCCTTGCTGCTGCTGAAGACATCTTGCACATTAAAAACGTCCATTCTTTGACTCCTTTGGCCTTTGCATGAAGACTGTCAATGAATTTGTTGTTCTTCCTTCGCTCTCAACTATTTTAACTTTTGCAGAAAAAGGGAAATGCAAGTCAACTTACAAGTGAGTTGGATGGCTCTCCGACAGAAGGACTTCTTTGCTGTGTAATTGACGACCAGTTCCAACTCCTCCCCCGTGAAGGCGTTCCTGGGTGATGGAAAACACACACCTGAGTCCTAACGACCACAAGTGCTGACCCCACTGCCTTGGCTCCCCCTGCTCCTTTGCTCTTCGACCTACACTTTTAAATCAGCCTGCCTGTGTTATCAACAGCCCTGCAGCCGTTTAGATGGTGATTACATTGAATTTATGGTTCACTTGGGGGAAAAAAAATCTCTCGAACAAAACTGAGCCTTCCCATCCATAAGCATGCTACACATTTCCCCATTTAAGTTTTCTTCTGAATTTTTGGTGTAAAGGTTGCTAAGTTTTTTCCCACAAAGTTCTTGCACATCTATTAGGTATATTCTTAAGAACTCGATCGTTTTCATGCTGTCGTGGGTGAAATCTCATTGTAGAACTTTGTCTTCCCTGTATTTCCAAACCAGAATCAAAATATTTTTGCAACAAGTAACGGTCTAAAATCATTTCCTCCTAAAGGAACGCAAGAAAAGAGGGTGCCTGGGGGAGGAGCAAAATGGTGATTTTCGCAGACTGGGAAGGGCAGCACTGCTATGCGTAGTTCCTAAATGCCTGGCTAAACCTCAAAAGGCAAAGCAGCCCCGGCTGGTGGGGCTCGGTGGCTTGAGTGCCGGCCTGTGAACCAGAGGGCGGCTGGTTTGCTTCCCAGTCAGGGCACAGGCCTGGGTTGCGGGCCAGGTCCCCAGTACGGAGGCCACCATACATTGATGTTTCTCCCTCTCGTTCTCCCTCCCTTCCCCTCTCTCCAAAAATAAACAAAAATCTCAAAAAAAGAAAAAAGAAGGCAAAGCAGCACCCACTGCTTCTGTGCCCACCCGTCCAGACTCCTTCAACAGCACATCCAGTGGCCCCCGCCAGGCCCCCAGGGGCTCAGAACCACCGCGGTACCTTCGGCTGCTATCCTGAAGGCTCTGTCCTTACTGAGCCTGCGCTGGAGGGGCCCAAGCAAATGTGTCTCTGCATCTTTCTATTTCAGCCATTGTTTCCTCAGCGATAATGACATATGCCCCCTTCATTACACCATCTGCATGCTGCCACTAGTTGTGAGGACGCCGACCTCTTAGACTCAGCACCTCTCCATTAATGGACTGTGCCTCAAAGTCTCAGCTCAGAATCACAGCAATGAAACTGGTAATAACCCTGGAGACCATTTAGAGAAGTAATACAACAGAAGCCTAGATACGTCGAAAGGCTAGTCTACCGGAAAGCATGAACGCCAGGTCCCGGGCGTCACATGCTGTGGTCTGGCGCTGTCTCTCGGCTGGCCGGGCCCCCGTTCCCCAGGACCTGCACATGTGCTGCTCTTCTGCTGAAACACGCTTTCCTCCTCTCTCACCGAATCAACAGCTGCTCTTTCTTCAGCATTTACCTCAGGTATCAGCTCTGCAGGGAGGCCTCTCCTGCCTTTCTTAATACAGGCCCAATCTGCAGCTATCTACTCAAAAAGGTCCTTTCATAGAGAATTTTTCACAGTTGCCATTTGATATTAAGTTGTGTGGGGACTAACGGATTCCCCATTAACAGGGTGTTTCCTGAGGGCAGGAGCGGTGCCTGCTTTGTTCACCACTGTACCCCAGGTTATCACAGCGCCCAGCACCTAAGAGGCCTTCAGTGAGCTACTCCTGCACCTTCTGCAGAGGGCCTCTGCAGTGCGCCCCCAAACTACAGTCTCTGAGGGGTGTTTTAGTCAACCCAGGATTTAGGCGAAATTGTGTCCCTGTCTTTAAAAGAGTTGCTTTTAGAACTTATATACCAATATATTACAAGGATCAAGTCGTTAAGTTCTCTGGGTTTCTGACCACAAGACTGAGGTGGACACACATGAAGGGCAGCCCAGCTTCAGTGTCCCTAGGAGTTTTGGAGGGAGTGCCCTGTGCTAAGGCCATGCGGCCACGGAGAGGGGCTGCACGGCTCCCTCCCTCCCTCACCCTGTCCCACCCCGAGCTGCCGACAACCTGCCTCTTTTGCAAAATACCTCCTCTGCTCCGAGGGGGACAAACTGGATTTCATGGAAACCCAGGCTCTGCACAGGCACTGGAGTGGAGCACCGAGTTCCAGAAACAACGTTGGCACACACAGTTTGTGTTCCCAGGCTTCTTGTTTTTCTTGATATTCAACTACTGTTTGGCTATAAAAGCCGTGTGTATAGAAAATAAGAAAAAGAACTTCTTATACATTTGATTGTGAAAATGTAAAGTTGTTCTCTATCAGAAAAATAAGGGATCATTGCAGAAAATGTGTAAAATACAGGGAAAACCCAGAAAACCCAGAATCACCCACAATTACAGAATTGCTTACACTTTGGTGGATTTTCTTCTAGTATTTTTATTTGTACATATGTAGTCTATTCGATTTTTGTTAATAATTTGGATCATTTAAAGACTTCTAAAAAAAAAGTCCTCATTTAACAGCAACCAAGTTTGGTTAGCAAAGGCCCACTAATGGCCTCCTCTGCCAGTGGGCCCTCCAGGCGTGCTCCCACTGATGGCTGCCACTGTAGCACTGGCCTCATGAGGACGCCGCCCGCCCAGGGGGAGCACAGCACCGTGTACCCAGCCAGAACGCTGAGCAGCTGGCCTGGCAGGACGGGCATTGTCACTTGGCATAACAACCTCATCAATACCACTGAACAAAACATTTTTAACTGGGACACTTACCCAAACCGCGTCTCCTGGACTCTTTTTCTGACAGCCAGAGAAATATACAAAACCAGTCCAATCAGAACTAATCCGCAGAAGCAGCCAAGGATGATGAGCACGGAGTCTGTGTTGCCAGGTGCTGGAGCTGACGAAGGGGCAAACTCTACCCAACCTGGTAAAAGACCAATGCAGGCAATTCAGGACATCTCTTTGGGATCCAAAATACACGCAAAACACTGGTTTGTAACAGGGAAGGGCAGGGAGTCATAAACTTTACTGGGCACTAGTCCTTCTAGATTCTGTGGTCTACAGTCACAGGCAGTCTCCGCTGTGACAGTGCAAGCTGAGGCTGTGCAGGGAGGTCTCGCGACTCAGAGGGTTAACTATGGCAGTACCAAGATATGAGGAAGTGAAAAAGTGGTCAAGTTAATATTTACTGGTACACTGTAATTAAAACACTAGAAACACTGAGAGTTAGAATGTTTATTTCTTTGTAAACACTTATCAAGAGTTGTGTGAACAGGGCTCGCCTCCTTCCAGTCATATTAACTTATGCTATGGACAGAATCTACTTTCTGTGCCTGTGAATTGTCACGCTCCATTCTCAGTTTGGATCCGCTTCCAACTTCTTATCCCTCGTGCTTTCAAGGCTGAACAGTATCTGTGAGAGCTCCTTCGTGGGAAGGTCTCTGCTCATGTACCTTCCTCTGGAGCACCTCCGCCCTTTGGGGCACAATCACTTCATTCACGTGGGTAAGTTTACTTTCTCTGAGTCCCTGCCTGTGCATCTAGAGTCTGTAAACTATTTTCTCCATTCCACACACGTTCAACTCAAATTTTACTGCACCATTCACTTTTCCTTTCTTTTCCACACTTTGATCTTTGTTGGCCAATTCCCTCTTTCAATTATCCATTTTTCTAAGACGTCACGTGGGTCTGTCATTTGTAGACAAGACAGCAGCACAGTGATATGTCTTAGATGTGAGGGACTGAATAACAGAAGTGCAGTGACCAACCACCATCAGACTTTGAGGTGTAGCACGCTGGCTGTGGCCACGACCAGCCTGTCACTTCTGTAGACTTGTGGACCGAAGAGTTGGTGGTGAAGTGTATATTCTCTGCAGTTCTCACAATTAATACACAGTAACTCACACTTGACCCACGCTCTTAAGGAATGGTGTTAACTCAACAGTGATAATCGAAATGTAAGCATATTGGAATCCTGCAAAGCACAGACTGTAATTATAGCAAAGCTCTTTAATAATTCTGGACAGTTTATTATGTATGAAGATAAAGGCTCCGTCATCTTTTAAATAAATTTTTTGTTTTAATCCTCACCTGAGGACATTTTTTCATTGCTTTTAGAGAAAGAAAGGGGGAGCTGGGAGAGAGAGAGAGAGAGAGAGAGAGAGAGAGAGAGAGAGAGAGAGAGAGAGAAACATCGATGTAAAAAAAAAAACATAGATTGGTGCCTTTTGTAGGCTCCCCAACTGGGCATCAAACCTGCAGCCTAGGCACATGCCCTGGCTGGGAATCGAAACCGTAACCTTGCGGTGTGTGTAGGACAATGCTCCAACCAACTGAGCCATCCAGCCAGAGCAAAAGCTCTGTCATCTTAAAAGTCTAATTTTTAAGACCGTGCCTTTAGAATCAGAATCTCATTGTCTTTGAATTTCTACCAGGCAGACAAGCCTTGTGGCCCCGTCACCAGTTACTAATGGTCCCCGGCACACAGCCTGTGGGCTGCAGGACCTATAAAATGGCTCCACGGCTTCACTAAAGGGAAAGCATGGGGGAGGGTCGCTGGAAGAGCCCATCGGGAACTCACGGGTCTGCTCACAAGTCCCGTCTGCTACGAGTACAAGGGCCATGTTTGCAAGGACCTGTAAGAACACAGGCCACACTGATACAGATGCCCGTGCCTGGAGCTGATAACAGCTCTTTGATGTCAGAGAACCCACGGAAGGACACAGTCAGAATAGAGCTGGTTCCCCTCAGCTATGGAAGTGAGCACAGTGTTTGGGCTACTTGGGACGCCATGGTGGCGCCTTGCCAAAGGACACTCCGACAACATGGAGACGCCAGCACTCGGCGCTAGGCGCTTGGTCGAGGGAGCCCAGCGCCGTCTGAGGGCGGCTCCTGCAGGAAACGCTGTGTGTTCTCTACGGACTGGTCAATCCTGCAGCACGCTGGCCAAGGCCTGAATGGGCAATAATTTGACAAGCGGCACCGATTAAAACAGCAAAACAAATACTAGCAAATAAACAAACAGTAGCGATTCTAGAGCATGGGCCATACCGCCTTTCCAACTCAGTATACATCATTTACCTGTATTCGGTAACCCAAATCAAACTAGGTACCATGAGTGGACCAATCCTCCTAGTAAGTTAGAGCTGTTCACAGTCACGCTAGTGGGAAGACTCGCACGTTGGTGAGGAGCGTTATCCTACCAACTCTTTACTGTGGCAAAGATTCCTTTTGGTCTTTATGTGTCAGTCTTAACCCAGCCATCCACTCTCTGGCGATCTGTGTGCCGCCTGGGTGGACCTTCTCCGGCAGCCAACGGGGAGCCCAGCTCTCACCGTGTGCAGGGACGAATATTTTCACTGGGGCGCTGAAAGGTCCAACCCCTCCTTTGGTGACAGCGGCGATCCTCACTGTGCACGTGGCATTGTGGGCTTGGATGGGAATCTGGGTGCGGCTGCTGCTCTGGCTGACTTCTTCAAACAGTTCTTTCTGGGGATGAACAAGAAAGAAAAGGAAATGAAACTCGACACTGCCTGGGGCATGTCACCTGCTCCACCACAGTTCCTCCGGAGGGAAGTCAACCCACCACCTCCCGGGACAGTGGCCATGTTTTCACACGGTCCCTTCCCTCAGGCCACAGCCCACGCAGGATGGGCTGGCGGCAACCAGGGTTGGGAGGGCACAGCCCTTAAGAGTGGCTGTGAAGACGCCTCTGGAAGAGCGCGGGCATGGAGCTGAGCAGCCAGGTGACAAGAGCAATGTGTCCCCAGACCCCCCTCAGAACCCCCAACGAACGCTGCCTAGGAGCCACACTGCACCTGACGCCGATCGCCTGCCGGCCTTCCCTGAACCAGCACAAGCGGGCTTTTGCTCCTTGTGATTATAAGCATGCTGACTAAAATCTCCATTTGGAGGGTACTGACACTATTTTTTTCTACCAGTGGTCACTCAGTCACATGCAGTCACTTCTAACCATCATCTATCACTCGTGACCAAGGGGGAACCTGGGTTAACCACCCAGAGATTGCTTCTAAATCTTACAGGCAGTGACCATCAGGTCCCAAAAATCCCCTCAGACAAGCAATGATAAGGGAAAATAGGGACTTAAAAATTTTTGTTTTTTCTATCTCGTTGGACTCTATTGCTGCAAAAAGACTTGCCATAGGTTTTTTTTTTTTTGGTTTGTTAATTAAGTAAACAAATTAATAATTAGTAATTTTTTAGGCTATTCAGGCAATATCTTTTTAGAAACAGGGCATTTATTTAGGTAAACTCAGGTTTTTCTAAAATTGAAATATATTTGACATGTAAAGTGGGTGAACTTAAGGTGTACATGTTGATTTGAAACAGTTACATATTATACAATTGCCACTGTAGCCATAGTTAACACCTCTATCACGCCTCATAATTATCATTTCCTTTTAGTAGCTATAATTATTAAGGTCTAGTCGCTTGGCAAATGTGGTGATTATACTATAATATTGTTCTCTGTATTAACTGTACTGTGCATTAAACCTGCAGGGCTGACTTGCCACTCGCAGGACGTTTGCACCAAACCCAGTTCTGCTTATGGGTTTACATGGTCATTCTCTAATTTGTGGGGGGCAAAAAATCACCACATAGGATAATTCCCTGGTTCTGCAGCCCTGCGGTGAGTGAGGCAGGCGGCCGAGGATGACATGCCTGCTTCGGCCTTTACCACCTACAGCTCTTTGGTGCGCACAACTCCACGCCTGACCCCTAAGGAGCACACGCCTGCTGCCAGTTCTGCACTTTCACCAACAAACACTCAAATACAAGACCTCATTTATGAGAGAAATGATCTCAAAGTAGGAAAAGAATGCATTATTGCGAAAGAATTAAATCTCTAGAAGGAGAGAAATCCTAACAAAAACAGAATTATCCTTTTGAAAAGAAACATAAAAGTGCGTTATGATGCCTATTGGCTTAGGGCCTGTAACTGTGAAAGCCTGGAGAAGTGACCTTTCAATTTCCCCCTCCTGTCCCTTAAGTGATTAAAGAGCTACTCCGTGTACAGAGCTTGGCAGGGCACCTGGCCTGGAGCAAATGTCACCCAAGTGCAGCGATGGCT
This sequence comes from Mormoops blainvillei, assembly GCA_004026545.1. Classification (NCBI taxonomy): domain Eukaryota; kingdom Metazoa; phylum Chordata; class Mammalia; order Chiroptera; family Mormoopidae; genus Mormoops; species Mormoops blainvillei. Next base: position 23,305 of record PVJD01014124.1, on the reverse strand, counting down.
CCCGTCACAGCTGTTGTCATCATGCTGAACTGAAGGATGGATGTGATTGATGCCAGGCACTGCTTACTGGCCACGCAAATTGAAAAGACATAAAAACTATTCATTCTAGCAGTGGAATTGTAATAAATTTTGAGATAATGATTACAAAGATATATGATAAACATATGGCCTGGAGCATATGCTTATGTGGAGGTTTGACGGTTTGTTTCTAAGAATATTCTTACATGGTAACCTCCAATATAGTTTTAAAATGGTCACTTTTTAAAAAAAAAGTAATATCTTTCATCTTTTCTGTTTTGATGCCAAGTGTTATAAAGAGAGGTATGACCATATCTCTATCCTCAAATATTATTTTAATTTTGACTCAGGAAGCTGACCAAGAAACCCATTTAAAAATCACACACATGGCCCTGGCCGCGTAGATCAGTTGGGTAGAGCATTGTCCTGATATGCCCAGGTGGCGGGTTTGATCCCTGATCCCCGGTCAGGGCACATAAAAGAATCCACCAATGAATGCATAAATAAGTGGAACAACAAATTAATGTTTTTCTCTCTCCCTCTCTCTTTCTCTGCCTAAAAGCAATAAAAAAATTTTAAAATTACACTCATGTAGGAGCTGACCTGTGTGCATAACCCCCTCAGTGTCAGGTGCCAAGTGCAGAAGGTGGGGCTGTGTTCCTGGCACGAGATGGCCTGGTCATGGGCACACACCATGGGCTGACTGCACATTTCTCATTTATGACCTTTCATTTTTTACCAACACAGGCCCATAACCTCAAAGGCTTAAAATATAAGAGTGTTTTCAGGAAATGAAATTAGAAATATAGCATGGTATGGATCACAACTTTCCTCACAGATAAAACATGTGGACCTGGCCTATTGAGGAATGTAAAAGTACATCTTCTGAAACATTATGACTTGTTTCTTAGGTTGGCATTAGTTCATTAGGGTGACTGCAGAGGTGCTTGTGTTCAGTATTCAAAAGACTTCAATATATTCAACTCTGTGAGAAAGCACACCCTATCTTTGTAACTATACTTAAGAATATGGCCCTTTTTATTGCCTCAAAGAACAGCAACATTCAATCAGGAAGCACTAGCACAAAAAAGTCTGTTATGTTAGGTAACACATAGAAACAAACACAGGGAGGCTGCCAAAATAAGATGATAAAGAAACATGGCCCAAATGAAAGAAAAGAACATAATTCCAGAAAAAGAACTAAACAAAATGGGGATAAGCAATCTACTAGATGCAGAGTTCAAAATACTGGTTATAAGGATGCTCAAGGAACTTGTGGAAAGAGTAGATGAACTTAGTGAGAACTTCAACAAAAGGGGAGGAAACATAAAAAAAGAACTAGACAACATAAAAGAAAACCAGTCAGAAATGAAGAATATACTAACTGAAATGAAGAACATATTACACCCTGGTTGGTATGGCTCAGTGGATTGAGTGCCAGTCTGTGAACTGAAAGGTCACTGGTTCAATTCCCAGTCAAGGCACATGCCCAGGTTGTGGGTCAGGTCCCTGGTCAGGAGTGTGCAAGAGGCAACAGACGGATGTTTCTCTCTTGCACATCCATGTTTCTCTTCCTCTCCCTCCCTCTCTCTGAAAATAAATAAATAACATCTTAAAAAATATATATTATATATATATATATTACTACAGAAAATCAGTAGAGGAGTAAATGAAGCAGGGGATCAAATCAGAGACTTAGAAGATAAGGAAGCAGAAAACACCCAATTATAACAGCAAAAACAAAAAAGGATCCAAAAATAGGATAGTGTAAGCAGTCTCTGGGACAATTTCAAGTACACCAACATTCACATCATGGGGGTGCTGGAAGAAGAAGAGGGAGAGCAAGAAACTGAAAATTTATTTGAAAAAATAATGGTGGAAAACAGGTGCCCTGCCCTGGTGAAGGAAATAAACATAAAAGTCTAGAAAGCGCAGAGTCTCAAACTAAGATGAGCTCAAAGAGGCCCATATGAAGATACATCATAATTAAAATGCAGAAGTTTAAAGACAAAGAGAGAATCTTAAAAGCAGCAAGACAAAACCAATTACTTACATTTAAGAGAGTTCCCAAAAGAGACTGTTAGTTGATTTCTCAAAAGAAACTTTGCAGGGCAGGAGGGAGTGGCACAATACATTAAAAGCATGGGCCTATAACCAAGATTATTAACCTAGAAAAGCTATTATTTAGCATTGAAAGAGAAAGAGTTTCTCAGACAAGAAAAAGCTAAAGTAGTTCATCACCACCAAACCAGTATTACATAAATGTTAAAGGGATTTCTTTAAGAAGAAGAAAAAAAAAAGATAAAAAATATGAATAAAATGGCAATAAATGCATATCTATCAACAATTCAAATAAAAATGGATAAAATGCTCCAATCAAAAGACATATGGAGGCTGAATGGATAACAAAACAGAACCTTTACATACGCTGCCTACAAGAGGCACACTTTAGATTGAAAGACACACAAAGACTGAAAGTAAAGAGATGGAAAAAGATATTTCATGAAAGTGAAAACAAACAAACAAAAGCTGGAGTAGCAACACTTGCGCCAGACAAAACAGCCTTAAAACAAAGGCTGTACAAGAAGAGACAAAGGCCTCGGCAACCCCACTTCTGGGCGCCCATATTTCGCCACGTACAATATGCACTTTTTTTGCCCAAATTTTTTAAGGAAAAATAAGGATGCACATTATACATGGGTATAATGATTACATGCCATGGGTATATTAATGGGTATAATAATCCCACCTATAATACAAACAAAAGAATGGGCGCTCATTATACACAGCAAAATATGGTATTTATCCAAAAAACCCCAAAACACTAATTCAAAAAGGCACACACATCCATATGTTCATTGCAGCATTATTTACAATAGTCGAGATATGGAAGCAACCTAAGTCTCCATCAATAGTTGAATAGAGAAGGAAGAAGTGGTACATGTATACAATAGAGTAAGACTCGGCCAAGAAAAAGAAGGAAATCTTGCCATCTGCAACAATGTAGATGGACTTAGAGGGTCTAGAGCTAAGTGAAATAAATCAGACAGAGGAAGATAAATGTCATGTGGTTTCACTTATATGTGAACTCTAAAAAACAAAATAAATGAACAAGCAGAACAGAAACACATTCATAGGCACAGGGATATTTTGATGGTTACCAGGCGGAAGGGGATTTGGGGAATGGGTGAAAAAGGTGAAGGAATTAAGAAGTACAAATTGGTAGTTACAGAATAGTCAAGGGGTTATAAAGTACAGCATAGGGAACATAGTTAATAACACTGTAATAACCAAGTACGGTATCAGATGGGTCTAGATTTATCGCGGTGATTACTTAGTAAGTTATATTTTGTCTAACCACTAGGTTGTATGCATGCGACTAATATAATATTCTTTCTCAACTGTAATTTAAAAATTAAAAATTATTTAAAGAAAAAAAAAGGAATGACTGTCCCATTCTGAGAAAAATTCTCCCACTGGCTGAAATGTCTGCCAGGTCCATCCAAGCGTGTAGTCCACAGTGCCATAAATGCCTACAGAAAAAGTTCAAGGTTCTGTGTTCACACAGTGCAAAGGTGGGCAAGACATGCTCCACTTTCAAGGAGAAAAGACCACGCTTGCTCCTGACTTTGGACTTCTATTGGAAAAACAAAGGACATAAGAAAAATAGAAAAAAAAAAGGTAAATATCTTCATCAAGATCTAGTAAATGTCTGCATGGTATATATCAGAAGTTTCTTAGTCTGGAAGTGACACCACAGTTGTGATAGCAAAGGTATAAACGCTGAAAATCAAGTTTTCAGCATAACTGCAAAAATCCACCCAAAGGTCACTTCTGACTAAGTTCCAAAAGTGCATACAAAAAACTACCCTTATCAGAGCCATGGCTGGGAATCTCTTTTTAAAATATCCAATTCTGGTGCCTTCCTAAAGATGATAGATGTGGTTTTAGTAACAGTTCTCTAAAAATGGAAATGGAAGGACCATTTTGAGAGACGAAGTTGTGTCCAACTCATGTCCCTCGGAAATGAAGGGCGTTTGAGAAAGAGGTGAAGGGGGCAGAGGTCACTTCAACCCCACTTCGCGTTTCAGGTCCCACCCAGCGCCGGCTGTTCTTGTGTTTTTATTTGGCTCCCCTTGCAGCTCATGAGCGGGAAGCTCAGGGCATCAGAGGATCTGTCCGAAGCAAAGTGAGACACTAACTCTCCTGTTGTCACAAACCATCACAATGCACAAAGTACAGCATGATTTCAGTGCAAGTGACCTTTTCATTGGGATGACCCAGCATCTCCAAGGAGGTAATGGCTGGAAAGGTCACAGCCCTCACTGTGGCAGCACTGTTCTCACTGCACTGCAGAGGGGACAGATCGGAACAAAGGCGACAACAATGCACAGCCCAGTTGAGGGCTAGTGGCAGTGGGAGCATTAGGCTCCGGGCTGCGTCATCAAGGGCTTTCATCACTCCTGCCCTTCCGCTCATCGCCCTCTAAAGGGGTTGCCACCCACACCAGAGGAGGAGGAGAAAAACGGACCTGCACCTTAACTGTCTGCCAGTAATCACTATCTTCTGCCAACCAGAGGGAAAAAAATACCCATGGAACTGAAACACAGTGATTGTCCCTTCGTGTACTATCCTAAGTATTTAGCACTGTGAAAAGGAGTGTCCTCTAAGATTGGATTCCCCAGACCCAGCCACAGTGCAAATGCCGTTAATACACAGGCACCTTGCACAATGTCCTGGGACGAAAGTCTAGGAGCCGCGAGGCTCCTTCTTTCGCAGCTGCAACTCCCTAACGCAGGGTTTGGCTTCTGCCAGCAACAGCCTGTGATCCTTTACTGTGAGACGTGAGAAATCACGGACTTCTAAGCCCTCTTCTGACTCCTCTACTTCCGTCGCCTACTGCTCCCAACAGTCTGCTTCCTGGTAGGTAAACTGAGTAACACAAGGAAAAGAATGAGTTTCAACTGTCCTATTGAAAATCAGCAGTTTGGGTAAAAGTTGAGTGATGGGAGGTTGAAATGACTGACACAGAGCTTGGACATTGTCTATGGGTGTGGCTGTTCCCCTGCCCTTTCTCCTGCCAAGAAGCTGTGTCACTTCCATCCACCCACCACAGAGAAGTGGGTGTCTCCTCAACCCTCTTCCTCTCCCAGGTGAGAAGGGGGCCTGTCTGGGACCTGCCCACCGCCTCCACCCAGCCATCGTCACGCAGCTGCGTCCCCCACTCCTGTCCTCGGTCAAGTGTTCCCACCTCAGCTGTGATCTTTTCACAGCTTCACCGAGTCTCCCCTAAAACAGTCACTCCCACCAGGGAGTGCTTAGGGGGTCAGTCACAATTTCAGGCGTACATCCCTCTGCTTTTTGTTTGCTCTCATGCAGTGAAACCAGCACTTACAGCAGACAGTGCTTACTGCAATGATACAGAGGACCTTGCTATCTCTGTTGACAAAACAGTGGCTATCTGACATTCTGACACAGTGACATATGCCCCAGTTCCAGCACAGATGACTATTCAATCAACACTCATTAACTATTTCCACAGTTAATTTTATGTATCAATGCATGTGGTCAAATACTCACCTGGATGTTGATAAGAAACGTATTTTTTAAGATGAGATTAATATTTATATTGGGACCTTAAGAGGAGGATCTAGGTGCCTTCAGGGCTGAGGGTACCCTTCAGGACCCCTGGACCTCCTTTCCCAGCTAGTGTGCCCCTCCCTGTCGTCACATTGCCGGGCTGGGGCAGGGTCTCCCCTGCATTCTCAGTGAGCAGCAGGAGCAAGCGCTGAGTGACCAGCCAGTGGGCAGTATGCTCTGGTGGAAAGAAGGCAGGCTGAAGGTTGCTCTAAACGAACCTAATTTTCTCATTTGTGGAAGGGTAAAAGTCATATCGGCCATCTCCGTAATATACGACTCTCTAATTAGACTCCTAAATTCCAGGTGCCCATTGGCTCCCTTGCCATCTACCAAACTCTGCGACACCTCGGCCAACTTTCAGGGCCCTGCACACATGGCCATAACTCTCGGCTCCAGCCTCCCCTCACACCACACCCCTAAAAGCATTCATGTTCCAGAGCCTTGAGTGAGTCACAATCCCCCGAAGCTGTCACATTAGGCCTCGTCTCATGTTATCTTTCTCCATCTGGAACTCCTCCATCATCACTTGTCAAAATTATTCCAAGCCCAGATCAAGTCCCACCTTTACTGGAGAGGCACCTGCACGGGCCCAAGTGTCCTTGCATGTCCTTGCCAAGTGGGCCAAACTGCAAAGCCTAATCGCCCCGACCCTGAGCCACACTGGGGCTGGTCACACAGGCAGTGAAGTCGGTCATGGTGGCAGCAGTGAGAACACCGCACAGCTGCACAGAGAAGGGCCATTTGTGCTCACTGCACAGGGTGCCGAGCTCTGGGCCCGAGAGCCCTCAGTAAAGGGGCCCATAGCTCAGCTCCGTACGGCTCGGGGGCAGGGACCCCCGCGCCGCCAGGCTGACGTTCTGTCTGATGTGCTGAGTGCCAAATGCTTTGCCCTGGTTGGTTGAGACTTGTGTCTAATTTCAGCTCCCATGGAGACGCGTCGAGGTGGCCTGTGGTTTGCTGAGCCCTCTCCTTCAGTCTGGTTGCCCCTCGCTCTTCTCTGTGCAGCTGGGTTCTTCCCTGACAGTTTTCTTCAGAAAAGAGTCCCCTGGAATTCCAAGGGGCTATGAACTGCTGGCCTGCTAAGCCCTGTAGTGTCTCAACCACCTGCTCTGTTTATGTGGGTAGTTTCACGTCTTCCAACAAGAGCCCAAGCTCCCCGAGGGCAGAAATCAGGTGATAACAGAGATGAGTTCTACATGTATGTACTAAATAAATAAATGAATGGATAAATGAGGAAATGAGGAAAACGCCAAAGATTCCTTGGAACTTTATAACTATTCAGTCACCTCTAATTTTTATGGCATTCTCCACACCCTGCTGAAAGTTAACCATAAAATTAGCCTATCTCAATAACGCGACATTCTCACAACAAAATGAAAGCTTCTGAAACAGTATTAAGCCAGCAAAGCAGAGGAGACAAGTGTGCTCTGTTAGTGCTCAGACTTACGGAAGCATCTGTACTCTGCCACACGTGCGACACCCGGTAGCCCACCAGGTCCCCATCCTGCCGCTCAGTTGGAGGCTTGATCCATCTGACGTCCAACTTGTTACTAGATTCATTCAGAAACACAGTGACGTTCAAAGGTGCTACCGATGGGGCTAAAAGGCAAAGGAGAGATGGATGAAGAACCACAAAGAGAAGCACACGGAGACGTTCAGTCTCTTCTTGGTTTCTGGATGTTTGGTTTTCAAATGTTCGAGGAAAGTACTCAAATGAAACTGAGACAAACAGCAGATTTTCATCCTCTTTTCAATTAAGGACCACTGAGTTGGCACTTGAGTTTTTTAAAGTCAGCCCTTTCCAAACTAAAAGAACAAGGAAGAGGAAGACAAGGAAGGTGGTGGGTGGTGAGAATGGACTCCCTTGGGGGAAGCAAAGCTGACACACTTGAACAGGTTCGGCAACAGAAACCTGAGGGGCAGAAGGTCAACCAGACCAAATGGGCATAAAGTCTGTGTCGTGTGAGGCGGACAAGGCAGGGAACTCCGCAGGACCTTAAAGCCCAGAGGCAGGCGACTGATGGTCTGAAGAGAACCAGTCAGTCAGGAAATTACTGTATACCTGCAAGACGTTTCATTATTGGAGATCTGACACTCAAATGTTAATTACTAGGCTAGGTGTCAAAATGCAGCATTTAGCACTGGTTTTCACTCTCTGGTTTATAGTAAATTCTGCTAAGGCACATACCTACTTATGTCAAAACGTCATCTCTCATGAGAATAATAAAAGTTAAAGCACTTTGGAAAGTATGTAGTACAATGTATATTGGGAAACACGTCAAGGTCATTACTATATTCTCTTTGGGAGGGAGGAAGCTTGACTATAACTATTAAAATGGAAAATAATATGTTCTTTTACCAAGTATTTTATTTCCAAGAATTTAATCTACAAAAATTCTCCTGTGGGTAGCATTACATTCATTGAAATGAAATAGTGACAAACAGGAATAAATGTAGTGGTCAGTCAATAATTATGATACAATGAATTTTGATACATTTTTCCAATGGAAAACTTACTATTTGGCCAGTAAAAAAAAAAAGGGTAGATCATGTGTATTGATAATGAAAAAATATCTAATGGAGGTAGAGATCAAACTGCTAAAAAGTATGATCAATGATTCATTTTAGAAATTTGAAGTATTTTATATATATAAAATATATAAAAAATATATATGTGTATATACACACACACACACACACACACACAAGAATAAAGACAATTGGAATTATACTAAATTGTTGCCTGTAGTTATAAATTTCTGATATATGTGAAAGGAAAAGAAAAAGAGAACCCTAACCTTCTTCATCTCTGCTGGTTCCAGGAGCAGTTAGAAGGAATTTCAGTGTAGGGCGTGTCATACAGCTAAAGCTGTACCTGTGAAATGAATCACGCTTTCAAATCTGTTGTAGAATTTGTGGATAAACATGGTTGGTTCAATGTGTGTTTACATCGGCTGCCTCATAAGACCCCTCTACGAGGACAGTAAGGAATTTAAAAGAGTGCAAACTCATAAGGTAAAGAGGGGTCAACAGTGGAAGAGAAATTTCAACATATAATTGAAAGCTGAAAAGAAACAAAAAAGGCGCAATCAACTCAGCAAGCTGATTCTCCCAAAAGCACCAGGAGAGGCTCAGAAGCTGTGGGCCCAGGTACTGAAAGTTTGATCCGGAGGTCGTTAGTCCTTGACACTCCTCGAACCTGTTCCCACACACCTGCAATTCCTTAATTCCCACAGGAGACAGGATACCTCATTCTATGAACTGAAACATCTATGGACTCGGGGCACCAATAGAGTGGAGGCACGAGAAGGGCCAGGCTGGCAAGTGGGGGAGTAAGTGAGAGTCTGTGCCCTGAGTGAGCAGGACTCCACCTCACTGTCCTCCTCACCTGGCTGCTATTCACGAGGCAGCAGACAGGAGACTTCTTTTCTAAAGAAAGTGAGAGGTCCTAGAGGAGAGAAAACCAGTACTGACACTTCGGGGTATCCTAACCTGACCCAAACACTTAAGGTTACTGTCCAATCACCTGACAGTGACGTCTACTAACCCCACCCAGCCCTCAGGGCATCCAATCAAATTGCTGGTTCTCTACTCTTCAGTTCAAGCAGACTGGACAATCAGCAGAGGTCAAGGAAGCCAGGATGAAATGACACACAGGATGGAGGCATCGGAGGAGACAAAGCCGATACAGGGAGCTAGAAAAAACTAAAGCAACAAAAACCTGATAATTAATATACCCAAAGATAAAGGCTCTCATACTTGAGAACTGGAAAAAAAAAAAGTCAATGAAATAGAAAACTCTTAAAATTAACAATATGATAAAATAAAATATTTAACAGAAGAATTTGAAGAGAAATCTAGCAAACCTCTAAAAGAGTAGAATAAAAATTAAAGAGGTCAATTTGAGAGAAGAAAATTGAGGAAGCCACCCAAGAGGTCCAACAACTGTCTAATACAATTTCTGGACAGAAAAACAGAAACTAAAGAAAAAAATGTTTGAGAAAGTCTCAAAACCAAAGCACTTGCATTTCTAGATCAAAAGGGCCACTTAAAGGTTGTGATGATGACAAACAGATTCTACATCACAGCCCATCACAGACCCACAATTAAAAGAGAAAAAGTATTTAAAAAAACAAGTTAAACAGCTTATGTAGAAAACGTTAAGTACTGGAATTCTCCACAGTAACTCTCTGAGATTAAAAAAAACAATGCAGAAACAGTTTTAAAACTTTGAGAGAAAATAATTTCCAACATAAAATTCTATATTAGGAAAAATTATCACTCCAGTATGACATAAAGACATGCAAGTTTCCACAGTTTTTATACTCTACACATAACTTCCCTGGAGCTCCCTGACAATGCACTCCATGAAAATGAGGGAATGAACCGAGAAAGGCAGATGCCTGGGAGCAGGCTATGGAGTCCCTAGGATGACTCCGGAGGGAGCCAGGAACAGTAACCCAAGAAAGAACTGAAGCTAACAGTGCCTGGGCCTCACTCAGGCTAGGACTAGTGTCTGTCCTCAGCTATCGGACTGGAAAACCTTATGATGCAGGAGCACTGGACAGAGCACACATAATGGTCGTCTCACTAATGGGTAACAACTGACTCTAGAGTGAGCACTGTTCTTGTCCTGCCTCACAAATCTGAACAGTAAGAGCCAAGAGGACCAAACTTTTTCCAACAGTTTAACAATGTCTCCCAAAACAGCTCAATACTTACAGGAATATAAAAATACCCACAAAGTTAAACTTACAATGTTAGGAATTCAATCAGACTACTAGCAACACAAAGAAACTGCAAAGTCCTCTACATAACACAAATATAAAATGAATCAAACAAAACTGCCCCAGAAATAACAGATGTTAGAATTAGCAAGAACATTAAACCAGTTAATACAACTGCATTCCACATGGTCCAAAAGTTAAGTACAAACATGAAAGATACAAAAAAGATACAAAAATTACAATGAAAGATGAAATATACAATAGATAAAATTAATGGCAGATTAGACACCACACAAGGCCAGTAAATTTGAAAACACCACTGAAACTATCTGAAATAGAACAGAGAAAAGCTGGGGGGAAAAACTAACAGAATACCAATGAGTTATGAGGGAACTTCAAGTGATCAAATACAAGGTCTGTCCAGAAATATTCCGGCCATTGTTAATATGACAAGAACAGTTTGTATGACACTGATGTAACCTGGCAGCTGAGGGGAGTGGACTAGAATACACATGCATGAACAAAGACGACTTCACTGTACTAGTCCATGGGGGCCATAGACACTGTTGAGTGAGCATGTGTACTGTGTGGACATCACATTCAAAATGACTGAGCAAACAGAGCTATGAATCTGTATCAAATTTTGCACTAAGCGTGAACATTCCTCTGTAGAAACTGCTCATATGATCTAGAAGGCCGTGGGTATGGGTAACTGGTGATTGGTAGCTTCATCACTACAATGCATCTGCTCATGTATCACATCTCATGTAGACTTTTTTTCTACTGGGAATACTGGAATATTTATTGGAATATTCCAATAATAGAAAAGGGAATAGGAAAGGAAAAAATCTCAGAATTCAAAAGCGGCAAACAGAAAATTCTTTAAAGCTGAAGATGTAAATGAAATTTGCTATGAGCAAGAAACTATAGAGATAACAGTACCTACTCCATAGGGCTGCTATGAGGAGGAACATCAAATCACCCAGGTGACTCAGTGCCCCTATACTCCAGATTTGGTGCCCTGTAACTTCAAGCTTTTCCCAAAACTAAAATCAACTTTGAGAGGGAATAGATTTCAGACTGTCAATGAGATTCAACAAAATGTGATGGGGCAGCTGATGGTGACTGGGAGAATTGTGTGAGGTCCCAAGGTGTCTATTTTGAAGGGGACGGAGGCATTATTGTCCTACGTACACTGTTTCTTTTATCTTCTTCAATAAATGTCTCTATTTTCCATAGTATGTGGCTGGATACTTTCTGGACAGACCTTTTATATGTATGATTGGAGTCCTCTAAGGAGAGGGGCAGGAACAGAAAAAATATTTGAAAAGGCAATTGCTAAAATGTTTACAAATTGGATGCAAACCATAAACACATAGATCCAAGAAATTCAATTACCCACAAGTAAGTACTATTAAAAAAAAAATTACACCAGCCAGTGTGGCTCAGTTGGTTGGAGTGTCCCATAAACCGAAAAGTCATGGGTTCGATTCCTGGTCAGAGCATATGACTAGGTTGTGGGTTTAGTCCCTGGTTGGGGTGCATGGGAGAGGCAACCAATGATGTTTCTGACATCGATGTTCCTGTTTCTCTCCCACTTCCTCCCTTCCCCGCTCTGTAAAATCAATTAACATGTCCTTAGGTGAGGATTTAAAAAAAAAATTATACCAAAGCACATCACAAATTGCTCAAAGTCAACAATAAAGGAAAAATCAGAGACAAATACATGCAGATACATTACATGCAGAGGAACAAATAAAGACTACTATAGATTTCTTATCAGAAATAATTCAGGCAAGAAAATAGTGATGCAACATTTTTAAAGCACCAAAAGCTAAAAAAAAAAGAACAAAACCCTAGAATTCTCTATCTAGTAAAAATATCTTTCAAAAACAAAGGCCAAAGAAATATATCAAAGGTAAAATAAAGATTTTTTGCAGACATCCAGAAGCTCAGTTCCTCACCAGATCCAAACTATAAGAAACGATGAAGGGCTTTAGAAAGAAAATGACGCCGCATGAAAATGTGGATCTATACCAATAAATGAATAAAATTAGAAATGGTAACTTTATGGGTAAATATATGTTTCTTCTAATTATTTAAGTCACCCTAAAAAAATTACTGATTGAACAAAAATAATCGCAATGTCATGTGGATTTATAACATATGTGAAACTAAAACGGATAACAGTAATTGCGCAAATATCAGGAGGAGAAAATGGAAGTAGACTATCTGAAGGTTTCTGCACAATACATGAAGCGGTATAACACCACCGAAGGTAAACGGTGATAAGCGAAACATGTATGCCATTAACTGTAAAGCAACCGTGAGGAAAACAGTACAAGAGCTAAGCTAATAAGCAAACAAAGGAGATACAATAGAATAAAAACATTCAATTAACCCAAAAGAAGGAAGAAAAAGAGAACTATGGACAAAACAAATAAAAAATGTGAGAGATTTCAACCTAACCTTTAAACCGAAAGTTTAAAGATGTCAATGAAATTTGCTACAAGTAAGATAATATGAATAATCACATTACATTTTAATAGATTAAATATCCCAATTTAAAGGCAGAGATTGTGAATGGATTAAAAAGCAAGACTTAAGTATATGTTCCCTAAATGAGACACACTTTGAATATAAAGGGAGAAATAAATTAAAAATAAGGGTGAAACAAAGATATACCATGGAATCAAAAGCTAAAATGGCTATTACAATAACAGACAAAGTAGACTTCACAGAGGATAATATTACCAAGGATAAAGAAAATAATTTCATATTGATAAAGCAGTCAATTTCTTAGAGCATAGCAGTATTAAACATTGATGTGCAAAATAACAGAGCTTCAAAACATTTAAAACAAAAGCGGCTAGAGAACTGCACATAGAAATAGGTAAAGCCAGTTATAACTGCAGATTTCAATGCTTCTTTCTAAGTAATTGATAGAAGTAGGAAGCAAATCAATAAAAACACAATTTGAAAAACATGATCAATCGACTTCAACCAGATGCCATTTACAGAGTACATCATCTCATATGAGCAGAATACACGTATCTCTTCAAGTGCACAGTAAGCACTTATCGAGATAGAACACATTATGGACCATAAAATGAATTTCAATAAATTGTTTTTCAGCCCTAACAAAATGAAATTAGAAGTCAAAATACAGATCTCCAGAAAAAATCCAGATATTTGAAAACTAAGATACATACCTGAATAATTAATGGGTCAAAGAAGAAATCAGAAACTATTTTGAACTCACTGAAAATGGAACTCAGCATATAAAAATTTTTCTCCAAGGTTTTTCTTTCTCATTTGAGAAAAGGAGGTACTTTACAATATTGGCACTAGAGTTTCATCTGTGTGAGGATTAAGCCCTAAGAATTTCTGACCCAGACCTGTCGCACAGTCTGTATTAAGACCAGATCACTGACTGTGTGAGGTTGGAGTTAAGGGCACGTAAGGGGTGCTGCGTGCTCCAGAGCTCCAGCTGGGAAAGAACGAAGACTGTGTGACTCGAATTTAATACAGCTACAATATTTATTCCAGTATTCATAGAAAAGGAAAAAATCTCAGAATTCAAAAGCAGCGAACAGAAAACTCTTTAAAGTTTAAAGATGTAAATGAAATTTGTGGTGAGCAAGAAACTATAGAGATAACAGTACCTACTCCATAGGGCTGCTATGAGGACCTAATGAGACAATGCATATAAAGCACCTAACACGGTCCCTGGCACATAGTGTTTGGTGAATGTTAGCCATCTTCAAATTCATTTGTTTTCTTGACTTTGATGCTATGAGTAATAACATTTTCTGTTATTCTATTTAATTAAAATAATATATGTTATAAAGTGTGCTACTATTAATATCTTCTTAGACAAAAAATAATAATACCTATATGTAGTTTTTAAGTTTCTTTCTCATTTTCACTGGCCACCAGAATAAAAATTCCCTCCGGAGACAAAGATCAAATAAAGCAAAAATTTAAACTCTAAATCAGACCACTGGGAAGGACGTGTTGAATCACATGCCATCAGAGGCAATATTCTGAACGCCACGAATTACCTCCTTCGGTCGTGCTGGCCAGGATCCACGGGCTCCATGTGGACCAGCCAATCTCATTCCTGCAGGACACACCAATGCTGTAATTAGCCAGAGCTCGCAGCCGCTCAATTTGGTACAGAGGTGGAGAAGCAGAGGTGTTAAAAATCATGATGGAGTCATTCCTCAGAGGATCAACTTCCTTGACCTAAGTGAAGAGTGAAGACGTGGACCCGGCATTAGTAAGGTAGTGGGGATGTCAGCATGGGGCTCTCAGGGACCCCAAGCACGTGGCCCTTCCTGTCCACAGAACAGAAGTGCGTGCTTCCTTCCGGGCCACGCACCAACGTCCCCACCAGCATTACTGAGCATTACTCATGCTGCTTGGGCAACAATGGAGGACCCGAGGAAAGGCCTAAAATAAGTGCTCTCGGCGCGGCAGGCATTATATTACAATTATTATAATACATATTATGAAATAGCCCTTCCTCTCTCAGAACCACCTCAAGTCTTGATTTCTTTCAGCTGTTTCGCAGAACATGCAATGAGGTCAACAGACATATGGTGACAAAGCCTAAAATATTTACTATCCAGATCTTTAAAAGAAAACCTTTCCTAAATCCTACTTTAGAAGATGGGATACTGGATTTTGTTTTAATCTGTATTTCTTTTTATCACGTGTCCTGAGGACTCTCCGCTCTTCCTTGAGGAGAATTTTAGCATGTTCATTATTCTTTCCCCCCCTCCACCCCAATATAGATTCACTCCAAAAGCATACACAGATAAGGTGGATTTTATGACATTTTTTGGTGGGGAGACATAGGAAAGGGTCATTTACACCTCACCCAACAAAGTTTTCTCCAAACATATCAGCTTTCTCCGTGAGTTCGTTCTCTTCACCCTTCCTTCCATAAACCCCACCCATCTCCCCACATCCCTCTCCAGGTGTCCTCTGCCTGCACAGACAAGAGAGGGGACTCCCAGCTAAAACTTCTCCAGTTTTCCTTAAGCATACCTCCTGTCCGGGAATGGGGAAATCGGGGAGTGTTTTTTTTCGCCACACATTTTTAAAAATTTCTATGAAATGAAGTACTTACAAAACCAGAAATACAAAATGTTATTGAATAAAAAGAGAAGTAACCAAAAGCGACTTGGGAAAAAAGACTTAAACCCTGTATTTATTCCTCATAATCACGGGCTAGCAACCGAGGGATGTGGAAACAGAATGCTGCCACTGCAGGATACGGGTGCTGAAATGCAGGCCAAGGCGCCACAGATAATATTTTGGAACTCCAAATCCACCAGCGGCGCCTCAAGGGTGGCGCTGGGACCGAGCCTCACCTCTGACTAACAGCCGGAGACTCCGCTGGGTGACAAGAAACACCAGCTGGCCTGAGGAGCCACAAAGACCTACATGCTCATCTCGGTGGTGGTAGTTGGCAGAAACCACTTGGTTTCTTCACTTTAGAGGATGCACCTCCTTCCTGGTGAACTCAGGTGGGGGAAACCTGTGGTTCCCACTCACCCATTTTGGGAACAACGTGTATAGCATTTCCAGGCACAAGATACTCTTTGAGAGCGCGTTCCTGGAAGAAGGCAGGGTTTCTATATATAACAGTCCTGCACAGTGGGTCCTAGGGGAAAAGAGGGGATGAAACAGCAAGAAGTATGTGAGAGAGTTAAAAATAGCCATGGAATATGCAGCCCAAAGTGGGTGAAAAAAGAAATTCATGTCAGGACCAAAGGAAGTGGGAGGGTGTGTCCTGCTGCAGTGTAGATCTGAATCTCGAGAGGAACATTCCTTTGTTACCTAGTCAGAGTTTAAATCTGTAATGGACTGGCAATCTACTATAAAACCATCCTTGGTCCCTTTAGAAATGGAAATATATTGTTAATCTGCAGAATATAAATTATAGCTTCTCAAGCCAGTCCTGACTAACCCTGTTAGGACTGCCAGAGAAAATAAAGGGCCCGGTTATATTTGAATTTCAGATCAACTATAAATGATTATATGTAAAGGTATGTCACCAAATTACTTGTATAATTTACCTTGTAAAACATTATCCTTAATTGCTAAATCCGGTCACCCTACCAGAGATGGAAAGGAGAAGGAGTAAAGGGAGGCAGAGCTAGCTAGTGGGACAAAGACAGAGTAATCATGTTGGTGCTCCAGGACCTGAAGTGGGCAAGACAGGATGACTGTTCTCTCAGGCCATGGTCGCCCAAAACCAAGGCAAAGACAGAGAGAGTAGGTGAAGCTTGTATGTCATCATCACCTTCCACCTTCAGGGAAACCTGGTGTTTGCAGGCCTCCCGACCACCCCACTCCACTTCATGTCTACCCTGAGACCCTCTCCCATGGTGAGGCCACTCTTCCTCCAAATCCCCCTAAAGGCAACCCCCCCTCCTGAGGGAGGAGCCTTGTGTCCTCTTCAAACAGCCGAGCAACTCGGTAACAGTTTTTCAAAGGGCTGGAACATGCTTCAGCTATATCCCTATAAAGGGGCATTCAGGGCCCTACATAGGGAATCAGTCCTGGTAGCTCCCAACAACAGAGCCTGAAATACATGAAGCAAAAACGGACGGGACTGAAGGGAGAAACACGCAATTCAAAAATAGCTGTTGAGACCTCAGCTCCCCACTTTCCATTATCAACAGAACCACCAGACAACAGACCAGCAAGGAAACAAGAACTGAGTAGAGCTATGCATTAACTCAACCTGACGGATGTAGAACACTCTGCCCGGCCCCAGCTGAATACAGCCCCCTCAAGTTCTGCCCAGCACAGAACTTAATGCTTGGCCATAAACAAGCCTTGATAAAATTAAAGGATGGGAGTCATACCTGTGTATCCTCCAAACACAATGGAATAACGGTAGACATCAACAAAGAAAGAACATTTGAGAAATTCACCATCACATGAAAGTTAAACAACACATTCCTAAATAACCAATGGGAAAAGAAGAAATCACAGGGAAAATGACAAACGTGAGATAAACTGGAAAAACGCCAACAAACAAACAAAAACCCCCAGAGAACTTAGGGGATGCAACTAATGCAGGGCTTAGAGGGAAAAAATTAGTATGTACACCCACATGTAAAGAAGAAATTTAAAGTCAATCACTTATACTACCACTTTAAGAAAACAAAAACGAAGAAAGAGCAAACTAAGCCAAAGCAAACAGAAGAAAAGAAATAAAGATTAGGACAGAAATGAGTGAAGCAGAGAATAGAAGACTCACAAAGGCAAAAGTCGGCTCTTCACAAAGATAATAAAATTTATAAATCTTCGGTTAGGCTGACAAAGAGAGAAAGGAGGGAAGACTCAAATTATTAAAATCAGAAATGAAAGGGGGCCATTAGTACTAGCCTCCAAGGGAAAAAAACTTTATAACTAAATATTATGAACAAATTGTATACCAACAAATTGGATACCCTGGAGGAAATGGGCAAATTCCTAGAAACCAGAAGTGACTCAAGAAGAAATAGAAAATCTGAATAGAAAATCAAATAAAAAGGTTGAGCAAGTATTCAAAAAACTTCCCACAAAGAAACGCTCAGGACCAGATGGCTTCTCTGGTGATTTTTACCAGATATTTAAAAAGAATGAACAGCAACCTTTCACAAACTCTTCCAAGAAACAGAAAAGGAGGAACACCTCCCAACTCATTTTATGAGGCCAGTACCACCCACATACTGAAACCAGAAGCCAACACAAGAAAACTACAGCCCAGTGTCTCTTTTGAAAACAGACACAAAGAGACAGCAGTGCGGGCGACAAGGCCCTGTGAGCATACTAAAAACTGCCGCACTGCACGCTTTAAATGGGTGAATATTACGGTATGTGAGATATATCTCCCAAAAAGCTGTTAAAAAAGGCATCACCGGTGAGGACTTTGGAGACACAACAATTCCTGACGCTTACCAGTATCTGGGAGGTTTACAAATAAAGCTGGGCAAGAGCTAAGCAAGGCTGGGTGTGGCGGGGTAAGGGTGCCAATTTGGGGGGCAATGAGTGCTCTCATTCTTCACAGCAAGGGCAGCTATTAGACAACAGAGGAAGGCAATGAGAGCAGAGAAACTAAGTCCAGGTGGTATTCAAAACATCTGGTTGTCAACACCAAATTCGTTGGAAGTCACTTCCTTAAGGTGAGTGGGTATAAATGGCCTGTGTCAGGTTAACAGGTTTTTGACTAATAAGGCCAGACATTTATGAAAGTAAGAACAAATGCTGACGATACCGTATGATGAAGCACCAGGCAGAACACATTTCCATTTTCAGCAGATAATCTGCATGCATGCACTACCCGGTCCCACACGCAATGTCTCTCCTGACACACGGAAGGGGCAGGTGGTTCTGAGCACTGCTTGTGGCATAAGCTTCCCCGCCCCAAATTTGGTTCTGCCCCTCTGGCTCTGGGCCTGCAGTGCTGGTGTGGGTTTCAGTGAGACACTGTCTGTAAAGCCCCTGGGCCGTTTCAGGCACAGGAAAGAAACAGGAGGGTTACTTTTCACACTTACAAAACTTAACACTCACCGCAGAGACTATGCCATGGCACGGAATCATTGTGAATGGCTAACTTCTATTTTATACCAGTTCTGGGTAGTGGTTAAAAATGGGTGAAGCCTTTGCCAGGCCTCTAAGCCCCAGGTTCCCTGGGCAATGGGCAAGGTGCTACATTCAATAGCAAAGATAACCCGACTTGTGCCTTCATGCCTGTCCTTCACGGCTGCCGGCCCGGGAGGAGCCAGGTCGATGAGGACCTGACTCCCGAACTCCCGGTCACAAGCCAGTCCTACTTTAGGGACTTAAAAATTAAGGTACAAAAACACATGCTCCTTGGCCTCGCGGTTCCCCTTGGCTGGGCCCTGGTCAAGCACAGGAGGGAGGCAGTTCCGGGGCAGACGACCGTAAGATGGTACACACGGGTGGAACAGGGAAGTAGGAGGAGGTCAAGGGCTCTGAACAGAGGTGTTGAGATGCCTCAGCACCCATCTGCCAGAGAACGGAAAAGTCAGGGAGACTCACAGGACACCAACAGCGACATCCCTCTGTACCCTGGAGGTCTGTTTACCTGAATGCTGCAGCTGCTGAATGCGGAGTACCCGTCAAAGCCCGGGACCCAGGCGATCAGGAGGCTGTGCGCGCTCCTGTTGTGAATGCTGACTTCAGCTGGTGGGGAGGGCAGGGCTACACACAAAAAAAGACATGCACAAACACAGTTACAAACCACAGGAGGCCAAGCAGCCAAACAGACACATTAACATGAACCCTCTTTCCAGTTTAAAAAAAAAAAAGATTTTATTTATTTATTTTTAGAAAGAGAGGAAGGGAAGGAGAAAGAGAGGGAGAGAAACATCAATGTGTGGTTGCCTCTCGAGCGCCCCCAACTGGGGGCCTGGTCCGCAACCCAGGCCTGTGCCCTGACTGGGAATAGAACCGACGACCCTTTGGTTTGCAGGTAGGCACTCAAACCACTGTGCCACAACAGCCAGGGCTCATTTCTTAAGATTAGAAAAATTAAACACAAGTTTTAAAGAGGAGCCACCCTATGCCTGAGGGTGACTGTGTTTAACCTACAAACAGGCCTTCCAGCGACGGGGTGGCTCTGCCTAGGGGGGCACGGGGACAGAGGTCTGTTTCTCTGCCCACTGATGAAAGGGGAGCTTTTAGCTGGGAAGGATGTGGAGGTGTCCATTTCTTTACCGAGCTCATGTCCATGGTTCTACCGTGTGCAGGTGCCTTGCTTGGTGCTCAGTGGGGAAGAAGAGACACAGCCCTGCCCTCGCGGAGCTCTTGCCTAACTTGGGGAGACCCATGTGAATACAGGGTGAGAGCGTCCTGTGCGGAGAAGACAGGGGTAACACAGGAGCAGGTTTTGCATGTGTCTGCACGTATGTGTGCATGAGTGTTTGGGGGGGACCATAATGAATGTACAATGAACTCAGCCGCACGTGGGATAAAATCAATTAGAATCTAAGAAGAATCTTAAGTTTGGGGTCTTATTTTCTTGTGCTAAATTTAATTCTTAATTCATAGTAATAATCGCAATTACAATAAAACATGATGACTAATGTTGTTGTGTGTCTGCTATGTGCCCCACTTTATGGCCTCCACCCCCTCACATTATTATTAGAACTCTATCAGAGAGGTTGTCTTACCATCTCCACCTACGGGCGAGGAAACTGAGGAGCACAGAAGTGAAAACTTGCCAAAGGTCACAGAGCAGTGAAATGCAAACTTGAACTTGGGTCCGCCTGACCCCAGAGCTTGTGTCCCTCAACAGGACAGGGGAGGCCAGTCGAGGGGGCAGTGAGCAGGCCAGTGCGAGCACCAGCAGGGACTGGGCCTCTGATCGCCACTTGGCTGGCTACATGGCGCAGGGCACAGCTGAGTGCTCTCTCTAAACTCGGCCTCCTCTTCCATTAACGGGGACAGTAACAGCGCTGTTTCATGCGACTCTGGTGAGGATTAAATGAGCTGAGGGAGGTCTGTCTCACAAGGCCTGAGGAAGGCGTGGAGGCCGGGAAGGCAATAACAGGATGGGCGGGAGGACTGGGCCTTGTTAAGCACACACACTGGGTGCCGCGTTCAGTTTTAGCAGCGGACGTGGAGCTTGGTGAGTGGGGGAGGGGGTGCATTTTATTTGGCTCACTCCCCTAAATAGATTAGTTGTAGAACTGCCATAAAATGCCTGCTTTCCCACATCAAAATTTGGCAACAGATACTACAGTTAACAACAGATTAGAAGAAGGGGGTCTTCACTGCTTTGACAGAAAATTTTAAATAATTAAAAGCCAAAAGCATAAGTTTTGGAAATAGGATTTATTTTTTAAAAGCTGAGATTCTAGGTGCAGCAAAACTTAAAGAAGTACTTCACCTTTTGTGGATTTTTAGGATGTTTATACTTGATGAAAATGTCTTTATAAATTTATGCCCACTCATGCATTTTTGAAATTCCCAACATTTCCTTTAAAAGTGGCAATGATGAGATTCGGAACAAAGGAAGGAAGTTATACAGTTCCTCCAGCTGTAACATGCAATGTGCTCATTTTTTCCTCCCAATAAACTTTTAGAAAATGCCCCCTCATTATGAACAAATACTGAAGCAAAAATTTGCCTGGATTCCTGTGAGAGCAAATAAGGAAGCGGATTTGGAAAGGGAGAAAGACAGTGTTTACATTTGGGTTTTCCTTTCTTTTCAAGTTTCAAGTTTAAATGCCTTTGATCCCACAGAGAAAGGAGGAAGAGGCAGCTGATTGGATTGGAATGTCTCCACGCAAGCCTTCCATCACCTCCTGTCCCAGCTTAAAGGAAGCAAGAGGGACCGGAGGTGAGGAGAAAAAGACAGGAGCGCTAGGCCAGAAGGAGACTGACCCTGACCTGCGCTTCCCCCGACCTCAGAGCAGCAGTGGGTGGACTTGCTGCGCCCCAGCTGCCCTGGGAAGGATGAAGCCCATTTCCAGACCAAGGACTCCAGCTGCCCCCGCCCCAGGGGCTCTTCACGGGGTAACTGGGACTAGTTCAGGCTGGAAGAGGGAAAAGTGAAAACAGGGGCTGAGGTGACCACGGGGAACATTTCAGCCTACTTGCTCCTCAGGCTGAGCAGAGCTACACTGGCTAATGTTTGCCAAACTTACGTGCCTGGCACTGTGGTGAGTGCTTTTACGGGTGTGATCTCATTTAAGCCTAAAGAACAGGTAGGTTCTGTAATTACCCCATTTGACAGAGGGGACACAAGCCAGAGAGGTCAAGTGACTTGTTTAGGTTCACAGGGGCGGTCGGTAGAGAAGCCCAGGCTCCAGGTGTGCCCCCCCGCCCAACTCCCAGACATGCTCAAGGGACTGGCCCTGCCTCTCACCTTTGATGTTGACCTGTATGGCCTTGGACACAGTCAGTCCCTTGTCATTGTGGGCTTCACAGCTGAAGACTGCTGTCTCGGTCAGACCTGAAGTGGAAGGAGATCATGAGACCAGCAGCAGAAAAACAGGCCACTGCCCGGCAGAACCCTATGGGTGCCTGGGCATGCTTTTACTTCCTGGTTCACTGCTTCAAGCTGTAAATGCGAAGTTAATTTTAAAAGTGTTCTGATGTTCTGAAAAAGAAAAAAACACACCTGGGATTAAATACTACATCCTAGGGAGCAACCAGGGGCCTGAAGGGCAGTGGCTCTCCATTCAAAGCCTTTCTTTTTCCCTGACGGTGAGACATTAGGTAACAAAGCACTACCATTTAGATTTTTAAATTTCTACAAGGAGGTGTAGGAGTCACAGGCCCCAATATCAAGAAAAGTGGTCTCTGAGGCTCCCCAGATGTCCCCTGAGGCTTCGCTGCCCAGCACACCATGGACACGTCACAATTCCAAAAATAGCAGGATAAAAGCCACAGTTTAAAAAATCTCAGAGGATCTGCTATAACAAGTCCTTATTTAATAGTAAAAACCAGTCAACTCATTAGGAATTACTATACAAACACAAGGCATCATTACTATTGGAAGATAACAGTGCTAAATTAAAAAACAAATAAATTACTTCTGAGGTGTGAAGACTTCTGATTCATTTATTTTAAGTAGAAAGGAAGAGAGGTCACCCTGGTCTAATTCCGTTTTCCAATAAAGGAACCTGGAGGTCCTTGGAGAAATGGCTGGTTCTCAGATGGGAGCAAGAAACATGTCAGATGAGCTGAGCAAAATAAAACACAAACAGAGCATCATACTCACACACAGACACACACACCCAGATCGGGGTATGGCATCACACTCACACACAGACACACACACCCAGATCGGGGTATGGCATCACACTCACACAGACACACACACCCAGATCGGGGTATGGCATCACACTCACACACAGACACACACACCCAGATCGGGGTAT
>PVJD01014123.1:0-30581 GCA_004026545.1 Mormoops blainvillei | reverse complement strand
GGAATTACCTCAGAAAACTAAAAATTGAATTTCCTTCTGACCCAGAAATTTCACTGCTGGGATTATACCCTAAAAATCCAGAAACACCAGTTCAAATGAACCTATGTACCCCAATGTTCATAGCAGCACAATTTACAATAGCCAAGTGTTGGAAGCAGCCTAGGTGCCCATCAGCAAATGAGTGGGTAAAAAAAACTGTGGTACATTTACACAATGGAATACTACATAGCAGAAAGTAAGAAGGAGCTCCTACCCTTTGCGACAGCATGGATGGAACTGGAGAGCATTATGCTAAGTGAAATAAGCCAGGTGGTGAAAGACAAATACCATATGATTTCACCTATAAGTGGAGACTAATCAATAGAACAGACAAGCAAGTAAAATGTAACTGAGACATTGAAGTGAAGAATAAACTGACAGTGAACAGCGGAGACAGGGGAGGGGAAGACCAGGGAAACAGGGGAAGGGTAGTCAAGGCACATATATGGGGAACTCATAGACAAAGTCAAGGGGGTGTGGTTGAGGGTGCGGGGACTGGGGAGTTGTGGGGGGAAATGGACAAATCTGTGCTTGAACAACAATAAAAACATTTTAAAATAATAATAATAATAAAAGAAGAGGAAAAAAGAGAACTGCAGGAAAATAACAGAAAAAAAAAAAAGGTAATGCCTATGAATTAATGTCCTGAAACAACAGTGTACACCATTTTTACAGTACATGTAAAGAAAATTCAATAATTCAATAACAATCTGAATTTGAGCTTCCAAAGTTTTGTTTTTTTTTAACTCAGTAGTTTCAAAATTTGGTTGAGCATACTGCATGTAACTCCTATGCTTAAGGCTAGTTTTTAAGGTAATTTCTTTAACATTCCTGTACAATATACTGTTCACATTACTATAAATTTATTTTTCATGATACATTTGAGGCTTTTCAAAATAGTTTTCAGTTGCTAGAACATACAAAATTAGATCTGATTTTCAGATATAAGAGTTGTTTGGTGTTTAATAATAGTCAAGGCATTAATTTTTTTTTCACTGGTATCATATTCTGTTAGGAGTATCCAAGGAAAAAAGTTGTGACCTGCCTTTCAAATTTTCTGAATGAGGCATTGTGAAACATATGCAAAAGCAAGAAGACAAAGACCACTTGAAGTAGCAAACGTCAGAGCCATGAAGTGACTGCACAGCAGGACCATGTGCCAAGAGAATTGAAAAGGCAAAAGTAGGGAAAAAATGACACCCTTACAAACCCTAATAGACCTCCTTACCCCTTCCATTATCTGCAGCCTGAGACAACTAGAAATAAAACTTAACATTTGATTTTTTAATTCTACAGTGGCAAATATGCAGGAAAAAAAGTATGTTTCTTTGCATTTAACCTGTCCAAATCTTAAACAGTTTTATTCCACACAGCAAGGACAACTATATGCATGAATAGGCCAGTATGTACAATAGGGAAAACATTTTAATACCAACCTTGAAACAATGGAAGAATTCTCCACACTGAAACTGGACCTAAGCTAGCAAACTGTCCCAGTGAACACTCTAGGAAGAACAAAGGTAAACCAGCCAATGCTAGCATAATTGTATAAGGGATCAAGAAGGCACCTAGAAAATGCAAAAAAGAAACAAAACTCTATAATGTCCCAAAATCTTGATGGTATTTCAACAAGAAGCGTAACATTTTGAAAGCATTCTTATACAGTAGAGTCAGCAAGTCCTGGGGTTAGGTCTCAAATTTACTACTTTCTGGGAGAAAGTCCTTGATTCTCTAAACCTGGATTGCTCATCTATGAAATGGGGATGCTAGTACCATAAGTCCTCACTTTGACATCCTTTATAGGTTCTGAGACTGTATGTGAAGTGGCATATAATTAAACCAGTTTTATCAATTTTGCCAATTTTAATCGAATGAATTGATATAAACAAGAGGTAATCTCCTATAGCATTTCATCAATGTTATAGCAAAATGACGTTGAGCAAAATGACATTATTCGAGGACTGGCTGTATTTCATAATGAGGTAGTTGTGATTATTAAAAACAACAGCCCATAAAAAGTAATCCAGAGGAGTCATATTATCATAGATTTTGGAGCCAGATAGAATTAGTTTTATATCCTGGTTCCATCATTTACTAGTTAGTTATGTGGCCTGGAGCAATTTGCCTAACCTCTGAACTTTGCATTCTTTGTAAATGGGAAGAATAATGTGTGCCAACTCATCAGTGTGTGGTAAGAGTTTAATTACACAACCTATGAGAAAATACTCAGCGAAATGGCAGATACATTGCATATGTACAAAATTAGTTTCCCTCCTTTCTCCTTTAAAAATAAATAGTCTATTTTTAAGACTTAGGGTGCAAATGTTAAATGTGGTTCAGAGTGGAAGTCATGGCATTAAAATCATTATTCTCCAAAGACTTTTATTGCTCTTCATTCAATTTAATAAGAAATTTACTGCTTTCGTTAGAAGAGCCTAAACTTTTGAGATGCATTTAGAGTTAACCTTCAATTTCATAAGGGCTAATTATCTCACATTTCGATTATCTAGGCCCCTTTAAAAAATCTTTTAATTTTTTCCTGGCCACTTTTAGAGCATAATATTGCTCATTAGAACTTTTATCATATTGTGGGTAAAAGCAGGGACATAAAACTAAACAAATTGATCGAGTATTCTAGATGTCTGGGCAAAATTTAATAAGAAAATGTGATGATCAGTGCATAAAAATAGGCCTTTGGATCATTTCATTTACCATTTATATTTTTTCTCATGTATTTTTCATATTATAATACTCTAACATCACACCTGGAAATTACATTTTTCCAACCCTCAAAATATATTCTACTATAAATAATGAGACAATAACTCCTTGTCATGTACAAGTTATCAGTCATTAGAACATAGGGACAAATATGTTTTTACAGATGTTGCAATATACATAATATCATTACTGTGACTAATAGAAGTATAAATCCTGTCAATGATAAATATAAAGAAAACATAATACAAAATATCTCTCTTTAAATACAACAGTAATTGAAGTCTTGCTAGCCCAGTGACAATAGGTTTGTGGGGGAAAGAAAAAGAATTCTTTTCCTCAGTGTTATATGTGACTTTTTACCCATTATATTTTTTTCATTATAAATAACAGCCATATTGGTAAATTGTTAATGTAATACAGTGGTCATGAATTCATAATACTGCTGACCTAGACCTTAAGGTAATATGATACTTGTCTTTCATAAACTTTTAAGAAGAATCTACATGTAAAAATGATTCCAGATTTTAGCATATTTTTAAATTTAACTGAACATATAGTTAAAATTGGCTCTATTAACATTCGACAAATTTGAATTTTATGTTCATCTTCTATGCTTGGGCAAAAAGAAAAAGAAGCAATTGAGAGAGCCTAGATCATCCATTACCCAAATGATGTGATCTTTAAAAACTGGGAGCCCATATAATATATTAATTATTAAAGGAAATGGTGAAAGAGATAATGGCATACAATAAATAATAATATTTTGTTTTGGTTTTGTTTAAAAATACTCTATTAAGCCTAGTTTAATATGGTTCACACTGATGGCAACCACTGGGTCTATGTATGATGTCGAGTCACAGGGAATTTCTTATTCTAAACCTGAATACAAGAGGCTGGAAAGAGCTTGGACGCTTCTCTTCATTACACTGGACCTTAAGACATAGACACCAAAAAGACTGTGATTTCTGACCCATTTTCAAGTTCAAACTTACACCAGATTATCACAGGAATGTATCATGACTAAATGACATAAGCTGTAGATAGGGGAATTTTTTTTGCCACCAACACAACGTTTGTAAAAAACAGAGCTTCTTTCTTAAGTCTCTGAAGGCCATTGTGAATCTTTTAATGCAACCAATTAACAAGGAATATAAGACTGAAATATCACCACACAAAATTCTATTGTACCAAGAAAAATAATTACAGTGGAACAGTTTCACTGGTACCCAATTATGAAATAAAAGGGCATGTCACCTCTGTACTTCTAACCTGTAATTACAAGTAAATAAAATATGACGTAAGTGAAAAGTTGTTTCAACATTACTTGAGAATTATGCAGTTCATTCTGTATCCCTTTGTGTGTCATCTCAGAGTTATTTTTTTCTTCTTACTCTAATTGCGCCTCCCTTAATGATTTCTGGGGTATAAACAGTATTATTTTGCAGAAATTAAACACCTAGTCTTGAATTGCATTCTATTGCATTTTAGAAGGATCTTCTACATAATCAATTCAATTTGGGATACATGTAACTGAATATTACAGCTTAAAATACTAAACCTTTAATTACTTTTTAATCAACTGCTTCCACACTTAAATTTCCAAAATGCAATGCCTTACTCCATTTATACAAACAATTTACTTGAGTTTCTTATTTGACCTAGAATTCATTGCCTTTTGCTTAGATTCAGGTATATATTAAGCAAAACAGTAAAGTCTGAACATATTATTGCAGGAACATATAAATTAAGAAAAGTCAGTCATAGTTGAAGATTACATAGGATCTCAAATCAGAAACTCAGAAGTGCTAAATATGCAACTTTTATCATGCTTATACCTGAGAATTTTGTGAAGCCACCTTCCTAACCTGAGCTGGCAACTTATAGTCTAATAATAAATGTGGTATGCTTGTTTCCCATCCTCCCACTAACCCAAAACATCGTATACCTTTCCTCAGTTCAAAAAAAATATCATCAGAGGCAATACAGCACCCTACTTAAAACTGAAGGGGAAAGAAGTGAGTGAGGGGAATACCTCCACCATTGTTGTAGGTCAAATATGGGAATCTCCATACATTCCCCAATCCAACTGCATATCCAACCATAGATAGAAGATAATCTGATTTTTTGGACCAGTTGCCACGTTCCTGATTCTCATCACTTTCACCAACATGGAAATTCTCAGATGAAACCGTCACTTTCTGGAGAAAGGAAAATATCAACAGCTTGTTTTTCTACTATTAAAAATTCCACAGGAACATAATTTCACAAATCCACAGCAACAGAGACAGAGAGACAGACACAGACCCAGAGAACTGGAAAGCCATAGAACCAGAGCCAAGGGGGACGCTATCAGGGTTGGGGAGATTTATGCTAATGGTTGCTTTTACTTTACATTTATCTCTTGAAACAAAAAAGTTCCCATGGCAGATATTTTTACTACTTCTTCAAGTTAGATCATCCAAATTTTGGTGGAAAGGTTACATATGGCACCCAGCATGAAGGGCAAATGAAAATGGACAAATAAGATTTGGAATACAAAAGTCTTTACAATGAATTAGGTAAAATCAACACTCTTGAGATTGTAGAAGTTTTTGAGAAGTATCGACTATAGCTTCCAATAAAAAAAAGAAGGAAGGAAGGACGGAAGGAAGGAAAGAAGGAAGGAAAGGTGGAGAAAAGAAGAGGAAAGAGGGAATGGAGGGAGGGAGGGAGAAAATCATGGACTCCTTTTCCCATAGGCTGTTTTGGATGCTCAGCATTAAGGAAAATTTAGCTTTGCTCCCTATTTTGGAGAGTAAAATCAGTGCTTTTCTGAAAGCCACAGAATAATATTCACAGACAATTTCTCCTGTCCCACCAGGTGGAGCAGCTGTCTCTCCACTTCAGAGGAGACAGGTTATCTCCCAACCTGTTAACTGCTCTGAGGCATGGAAGGTTCCTCAGGTCAGATAAGGACAGTGTATTTTCTCTTTTTCCTCCAGCATATGGACACAGTCTGGAGAGGAATAGGAAACAAGGTTTTCAGGGCACACTCAAGGCAGAGGCCGAGGTGCCCCTGTCTTTCCGCTACTGGAGCAAGAGCTGTTCTAATTTTCATCTACCCTGTGAGGACATGTCAGGCTCACTGGAAGACAGTTGAACAGAAATGTGGACAAGTAGAAGCCACATAAAGCAAAATCTGAGACTTGCCTCCCCTTAAGATTTTCATTCCCAGGCCCTCCACACCTCCGCAGCTCCCAGACCCGTACCTCCTTCCCTCTGCACTTGAAGAAGCTGGGGCACTTCAACTTGTCCATTGTTCACTCCCTGTGCTTGCTCCGCCTTGTCTCGCAGTCTGGCTGAGCTCCACTGGTGGCAGGTGCACACTCCCCCGTTGCTACCTGCCAGAGTGAGCCACCTTGTCCAGGGGTGGGACCATTTATGGAACAAAGCTCTCTCCTCCCCCTCTGGAGCAATCTGTCATGTCAGTCACTGGAAGGGACCAAAGTGAGGTTCTGGGTTTTCCCCAGGTAAGCAGGCATGTAGCAATCCCCTGCCCAGCCCCAGGAAAGGGCTGGGCTGTGAGAGAGCTGGAGCGGCCTCAGCCAGGACGATTGACAGCTTTTGACTCAGAGCCCAGAGGGCGCCTTAGCAATCTCACCTGCTTTCCCAGTTTCCTTGCTTACTTCTAGCCTCCTCACTTATTCCGGACTCTGTCCTAGGGCCAAGTGCTGATCTCCACAGGTGCTGGAGGGGGCAAGGATTACGGTTACTACGTAACCGTCTGTGGGGCCCATTCTGTTCCCCAAGGTTTTCATGAATAAACGGTACTGCCCTGGACCCTGCAATTTCCCAAAGGTTTTCCCTCACTAGAAAGCGCTTGATACCCTGAGGCAAATGCTGCTCCCAGAAGAAAAGCTCCTGAATTGGGCACCTTGAAAAGAAGCCAACTGAAATACGATTACTCAGATGGCTCTGCCTGAAAAGAGCAACTTTGAACCTATGTCTCAGGCACCTTTCTCAGCCTTCACGACAGCACTACCCTTTACAGGGATTGCTTTGTGTAGTATTTCAAAGCCAAACAAAAACAAACTATTGAGCAGGTTTATGGGAAATTCTAACCCTAACAAAGGACTCCACTTTGCAAGAAAGGTGAAGCCTAAAAAAAGGTGAAGCCTTAAACTATGAGGAAGTATCTTAGCTTGGTTGGGGGAGGGAATTATTATAATGCTTCTTACCAATGTAGCACCTTTTAATCAGAAAACTCAAAGGATTTAAATGCCATCTGCCCAGGTAAAAGATGGTGGCAGGTCTCTGAAACAGGCACCAGCAGAGAACCAAATTCTGTACACTTTATGCAGCGCCTTTGTTCTCCACTGACTGAAGTGAATTTCCCATTTGTAATGGGAATATGCACTAGGGATTCTGGGAAGGTAAGACAGAGGAAAGTCTATGAGGGAAGTGGGAAGGTATTAAGGAGAAAGTATCAAGAAGTTTCACCAAACTTTGCCTCGAACGTAGCAGAAGCTGGTGAGTGTGTATGTGTGCGTGCGTGTGCCCACTAGTATGAAATACTACTGGTATGACCTAAAGGCTAAAGGGGGGAATTATTAGCCTATATTAGACATAGATGAGAGGAGATGAAGAGAGGCTTATATACCTCTTTATTTTTTAAAAATGAGCTGAAAATCAAATCTAGTAGTATTTACCAAACTATAAGTCTTGTATCAAAGTTCTGTTTGTATGGGGCACTGCAAACAGGTGGTGACCATGGGAATAGAAAGAGAATAGGAATCTTAAGGATAGATTGATTATGGAGATAACAAGTCAAGGGTTGTTGGCATGCAGAAGAAACCACCAGTAATTTTCCCTGCCTGTTAGACGATAGAGAAATTTCTAACAACTTTGCAAATTTAGATCATTAAAGGCATAAAACTTAAGATAGAAGTTATTTTAGAAAATGTGTTGTTCTTTACATGTTTGATTTAGAGGATATTATGCCCATTGGCATGCATGGCTTCTCATGGCATATCTCCTGTCTACCTTTTTAATGTCATCTTGTGTCATTCTTTGTCTCAGACTCTTAAGCTGATGTGTCCTTTCCTATGTGTGCACATACATGTTGTTTCTTACGTATGTACCTTTACTCATGCTATTTCTTCTTCTGGAAATTCCTGCCTTCCTTATTCTGCTACCAACTACTCATCCTCTATGACTCTGCTTAGGTGTCACCTCCTCCAGGTCTTTTTGCAATGGTTGCACCTCTATTACTACAGACTGGGTTTAGATGCCACTCCTCTTAATCCTAGGCTACCCTACATACATTTTACATGTGTGAAACTTTTTGTTCACAGTTCTCTGGATGGCAAGTTCTCTTCACTGCACAACTGTTTTTTTTATCATTTCTATATTCCCAACACCTGGCACAAAACCTGACACAGAGCAAGCACTCATAAATGCTTATTAGAAGATTGGACTCAGAAGGGCCATTGAATGACTTTGTGCTCAAAAAAACAGAAAAGTTAACTGGTATAAAATGCATCTCCAAGAGATCATAAAATACCAAAAACAGTATGTTTTCTCTTCTTTGCAGTTTGACTTATTAACTGAGAAACAATTATGTTTATGATTTTTTTTATTTAGGACTTGGAAAAAGTATAGAAATTGAGCGGGCACAAGACAGAGGAAACCACATAAACTCATTCACAGGGGTATGAATGAGCATGGTGTAGAAGAAAGTGAGAAGACTCTGTTAATTGTTGGAGTACTAAGAAATATTTGGAGAAAGAAAGTGTGGCCATTCATGTGCTTCGAAATCCAGGCCTAAGCCATTCGCTAACAGGCAATACTAAAGTAATTGTTAACTTGGGGGTTGATACATAGTATACTCCAATTGTAGGAAAAGAACACCTCAAAATTATAATTAATGAACGTATTGCACTGAGTTGCGTAATGCTGGACTTTAAACTGCGGGCTATCTCTTCCAGGACACACATACCACAACCATGAATTTGCTTAGCTTTAAAAAAACAACATTGACAACAATTTAAAGATGTATTCATAATTGTGATTTTGTCCAGGAAAAAAAGTTAAAAGAAAAATGGATCCAATAGTTCTACTCCACATTCTATTCCTTTCTCACTAAGACCAAATTTATGTCATTATCCATGGAAATTCCTTCAATATTGTTTTTAGTCACTAAGAATAAAGTGTACTCATTTTCTAAAGCTTTCTTCTAGCTGTTTGGATGTGAAAAATTTGTACGAAATTTTTCTAGCCCTATCCTGGAAAAAAACCTATTAAACATTATCAGCTGAAAGTCTACGTAAAGGAACTCCATCAATCTATCTACAGGAAAATATATGTATATATTTAAAAATCCTATAATAAAAGTAATCAAGGAACATGTATAAAGGACTCATAGACAAAACCAAAAGACAGTAGGATCAAGGGTGGGAGGTGGGGTTGGGAGGGACGGGGGAGTTGAGGGGGCAAAATGGACAAAACTATACTTAAACAACAATAAAAAATAAATAAAAATAAAAATCCTATCATAGTAAATATGTGTATATAAAATAAGTCTTTAAAGCTTATAGTTTCAATCCTAACTGGGTGGCTCAGTTGGTTGGAGCTTCATCCCGTACACCAAAAAGTTGCAGGTTCAATCTCCTGCCTGGGAGCATATGGGAGGCAACAAAATGATATTTCTCTCTTGGATTAACAAAATTTATAGTTTCAGATATTAACCAACTTATTAAAATATCAGACTTCACTCATAGCCAAAACATTGATAAATTATTTCTTTAAAACTTTAATTCTACGAAGCAAGACTTACTTAAGAAAGGCAATCACACAGGCTTCTTTGGTGGCAGCCAAATAGGTAATGATTCCTTAGCTACATCAACTAGTGGATGGACTGAGGAAATCAATCCATGACTTTCCTACAGAATACTAAAAGGTTATGTGTCAGAGAACCTTGAAAGAAAATGATAGCTCCTGGCACACAATTTCATGCTATTGCTTTCTAAACAGGAAAAGTGAATCTATTAAATTTCATGATTACTTTTTACATTTGCTGTATGTAGTGTGTCATATAGTTTTTCTTAAGTATAAATTATAGGTGTACAGTTTGATAAATTTTCATAGATATGATACTGCAATGCATAAGAGCCATGGAAGACCCTTTCTTACCCTCCTCAAGATTAACCACAACCTTGAATTTTAACATCATAGATTAGTTTTGCTAGTTTTCTAACTTTTTATACAGAATATTATGGCACGTACACTTTTATGACTGAAGTCTTTTGGCTCAACAATATGTTTTGGAGATCCAATCATACTATAGCATAGACCTGTAGTTCATCTATTTTTTGATATTGTATGATAATCCAATACATGGATATACCACAATTTGTTTTCCTGATGGCAACTTGGGTTGTTTCCAAATTGGGGCTATTTTGAAGAGTATGGTTATAAACTTTACTGTAACAGGTCTTCTTTGTGTATTTCTGTTAGGTGTAGACCCAGAGCTGACTTTCAGATCATGGTAGATGTTACCACACAGGTTTCCAAAGTGATTTTCCAATTTACATTCTTGCTAGCTCTACCACATAGATTTTTAAAGACCATGTGAAATGGAATGGGCTGTGGAACAAAAGGAAGGTGGAAAGAAGGAGATGCTTGATGGAAAAAGAGAAGTAGTTTCTTACTGAGCCAAGTATTGTGTTAAATGCTCTATATTTATGATCTTATTTAATTCTCATAGAACCCCATTTAAAGCAGGAACTATTGTAATCTCCATTTTATAAATGAAGAAAGAGAGATTCTAAGAAGTTAAGTGACTTGCTCAAAGATACGCAACTAGTATATGACAGTTCTAATATTTTAATGCAGGTTATGTGACTCTAACGTCTGCACTCTCAAACCACTTTACCATAAGAACATGAGTACAAATTGTTAGAAAAATTTTCTGTCTGTGGTATTCTTGCTGCATATGTCTTGGTACTCAATCAGCATTAATGATGACGTGAAATAATTAGGCATCATTTGACCGCGCTTATCCAATAAAACAGTACACATAGAAGAAACTCTGTTTAGTCTCATCTGCAGTAAGACTGAAGAAATGTATTTGTATTCCCTCCTTGAATAAGTCACAACTTAGAAAACATTCATACTTCCATCCAATCTGAGTCTCACATTGTCAATTTGCAAGTGTCACCATTGAGAGATTTGGACTCCACTGATTCATAGTAAAGACAATCAATACTGGGTGCTTGGGGTGAGGGCTGAATTTCAGTACTTAAAGCTTAAAAACAAAGACGCATATTGTTCTCGGAGGTGTAACAAATACAATGCAGCCTTCTCCCCCACCTTTTTTCTTTTGGAATATCTTAAACCAAACTAATCCTTTATATAAGAGATATCTGAATTACACTAGGCAATGGAGCTAATGTGGATTTTTTTAACAAACAAATTAAGAATTTTCTCTCCCATGACAGAGAGGGTCTTTCTTTAATACATCAATATCAATTATTTTTTAGCACCTTGAAACTTCGATTATGTAGTCAGTTAGGATACTCTTTAAGTTGTTAATGGCAAGGAATAAACATTTTAATTTGACCTAGTTATCTGATACTATTGTAATGACACATTAAAGGAGAGAAATATTTAGTCTTCACCCTTGATATGTGGGTATTTCTCCTTTTAAAAGCATTGTTGTACGGTATGCTTACTGTTTGCATTTATAATAATAAACTGTATGAGAGCTATGTGCTGTAGCTCTTAAACAATAGGCTCTTCAGATATCCAGTGTATAATCTTTTGCTTTGCCACCTAAGGAAATTATTCAGTTCATATTGTATGACCCACAGAATAATTTTTCTTGTTACTTTTTAAATAAAAGCAAGTATTAAAAGAATCATTTCATAATGAGACCTGAAATAGACCTACTAAAGTCCTTTGAGAAGATAAAACTGATTAAAGAATAGTTACGTTGATACTGTCTGTGTTCATGTACAGAAATTTTCAATATCTTATTCTAATTTATAAAGATCAAACTACAGTTGGAATTACTATACATCCTAGAGAACTGGAAAAGGAAGTGCTATGAACAAAACCAATCATGTGTATAAAGCAGCAATTTTCAACCTTTTTCATCTCATGGCACACGTAAATGAAACACTAAAATTCTGCAGCACACCAAAAAATATATTATATTTTTTTATCACTTCTCGGCTTTTTGGCTAAGATCAAGTGTAGAAATATATGACATTTTTTGCCAATCTGACCAAAAAATAAGTATAATTTTGATTCATTCACACCAGACAGCTATTGTTGTGTTGCCTGTTGTCATTTTTTCTTTGACAACCTAAGGGAAGAAAGGTTGGTGCCCTTGGGTAAATAGTCAGGTTCTGCAAGTTTTAAAAATTCTTACGACACACCAGTGTGCTTGCCAAGGCACACTGGTTGAAAATTGCTGATATAAAGTATAACATTTTTTGTTGTTGTTGTTGCTTGGCTGATGTCCTTTAACATAAAAGTGATGTGCAGTAGAATGTCTAATATGTGAATAATATAATGGATTCTTTCCTTCTTCACCATGTACTGTGATGTTTTAACTTCTTTTGCTACAACTGACTTGTGGAGGGCTATCCAAGGCCTCCTCCAGCTATGCACTTTCTTGCATTGCTTAATTGACATTGGCAATTGATTGGTTTGTGTTTTATTGCTGTCAAATAATACTATCACTAACAATAATGTTACTGCCTCTAACAAGAATTATAACCACCATGACAGTAATAATATCAGTTACCCTTTGAGGAGCTTCTATAGGCCAGGTACTTTATGAATGTTTTCCTTTCTTAAAAAAGATTTTATTCATTTATTTTTAGAGAGAGGGGAAGGGAGGGAGAAAGAGAGGGAGAGAAACATTAATGTGTGAGAGATACATTGATCGGTTGCCCCTGTTACACCCCCAACTGGGGACCTGGCCAGAAACCCAAGCATGTGCCCTGACCTGGAATCAAACCTATGAGCTTTATACTCAATCCACCCCAGCCAAGGATGAATGTTATTTTCAATCCTCATAACAAGTCTACCAAATAGGTACTATTAATATCCCCATTTTTATATGTTCCAGGCACAAAAAAATGAAATAACTTGTCCAAGGTCATCAGGTTGGGATATGCAGGTGTGATACTCAAACCTAGTTCTGATATAGCCTGAGCTTCTCCCAATAATCATACTATGGAATTTCTCCTTCCCACCTTAGCCATTGTTGATTATTCTATAACTTCTTTTCCTAGTCTCAGTATTCCTCCCTTTTGTTGTTTACATCTATTTCTCCTTCCTTTCACTTATATTATGCCTGACCCAGTCCTTCCTATAAAGTTGTTTTCTCTTTCGCGGCACTCTGCCCCTCCATCTATCCCTCCCTCTTGGTCAGTTTCTTCTTAAAATGCAAACCAAAAATAATTAATATTCATCACTAGCCCGGAAAGATAACACCTTAACACCAGCCAGATATCTCACTTCTCCAAGCAGGGGATAACTTTTAGGATACTACTGAAGAGAGGAGGGCAGATTCAGTGTATAAGTCAATTGAATCAGTTCCATGGAATTACTACAATCAGGGATCAGTTTATGAAACTAGTAGTAAGACCTCTACCAATACCCATTGTCAGGAGGGATTATAAATAAAATGGAGTTCAGCTCTCTAATCAGTATTCTTATAGATATTAACATCATTGGGGCACAGCACCCAGTCACTGGTGGTTGATTTTAGGATTCCGATGACTATGTGCTCTGGACATACTATTGGTTTTAGGCTTAGGAGTGGCGATACATCTGTCTTGTAATTACACAAGACTACCTAATGCCTCAGTGTGCATTTACTGACTTACTCATTTGTTTAGACCTTTTGTGTCTAGAAATAATGAGTGCTATATAATTAATACTTGCAAGGAAATATTACTGGAAAATGCAGGAAAAATTAAAATACAACCTCTTACATAATACCTTTCCATTAAATCATTTTACCAATTTGACAGCTCATTCCTATGAGGCATGCCAAGTTAAATAGGTGTAATATGTATTAGTCCCATTTTTCTAAATAACTGAGAGAAAAACACATTGCTGATTCATAACTTTGTGATGCAAAAAATATATATGGAGCCAGAAAATAAAAACAGTTCCTGATATAGGAATAAATCCAATTGACTAGGATATCCAGTTTATTAATCAGTTGTGAGTACATGTGTAAATTTTTTCTAATCACTGCTTTCAACCATGGCATGTTGAATGTTCATTTTATGACCCTTAAAATCACCTCAGGAGTAAAACTGTCACTATTTGCAGATGACATGATATTACATATACAAAACCATAAGGACTCCTCCCCAAAATTGTTAGAACTAAAAAAAAACAAATTCAGTAAGGTTGCAGGATACAAAATCAACATATAACAATGTGTTGCACTTCTATACACCACAATAAGATATCGCTTCACACCTGTTAGGATGCCTACTATCAAAAGAACAAGAAATAATTATTGTCAACAAGAATGTGGAGAAAAAAAACCTTTGTGTATTGTTTATGAGAATGTAAATTGGTGCAACCACTATGGAAAACACTATAGAGGTTACTCAAAAAATTAGAAATAGAACTACCAAACCACCCAGCAATTCCACTTCCGGGTATTTATTCAAAGAAAATAAAAACACTAACTCAAAAGAATATATGCACCACCTATGTTTACTATGTTATTTACAATAGACAAGATATGGAAAAAACCAAAGTGTCCATTGATGGATGAAAGGATAATGAAGATGTGGTATACATACACAATTCAGCCATAAAAAGAATGAAATCCTGCCATTTGCAACAACAGAGATGAACCCTGAGGCCATTACACTAAGTGAAATAAGTCAAACAGAGAAAGACAAATACCATATGATTTCACTTATACGTGGAATCTAACAAACAACAATAATAAGATGCTCATAGATACACAGTAAAGACTGGTGGTTACTAAAGAGGGGCTGGGGAGGGTAGGTACAATGGGAGAAGGAAGTCAGAGGTACAAACATTAAGTTATAAAATTAATAGTCATGGGAATGTAACATACAGAATGACGACTATAGTTAATAATGTATTGTATATTTGAAAGTGGCTAAGAGAGTAGATCTTAAGTTTCCATGACAAAAAAATAAATTTGTAACTGTATGGTGACAGATTTTAACTAGATTTACTGTGGTGATTATTTCACAATATATGCAAATATCAGATCATTATGTTGTACACCTGAAATTAACATAATGTTATATGTCAATTATATCTCAATTTTTTAAAACAAGTAAAAAACACAAGAGGAAAATAAAACAATACCTCAGGCCTATCCCATAGCTTTTTGGTCACTTTTAGGTATTAAAACATACAACCTAGTCCAACCTATTTTAAAACTTCAGTTTGTTTCCAGTTTACTGTCCATCTTCTCTCTCCCTCTACTAACAGCCAGACCAGCTCAAGGGACTTGGAGTGCTGAGGAAAAACAACTTTTTCCTTCATTCCTCTCCTCTCAGGGTTCCTTTCTCCTCTGCCGCATTGTGAATGGAAAGAGCTCCTGGTTTAATCTACATTCTGCTGTCACTGCTTCCCTGACTATGAATAACTGGTCATTAATGCCTTCTACAAGGCAGGTATCCTTGGATGTCATGAGTGCGTGTGAGGCTGTCTGAAACCGTATGTGTGTGTGGTTCCTCTTCTCACTATTTATTCTCTGATGTCCAGTTGCAACCTCTTCCAAGCCAGCCTTGGTAGTATACCTCAGAGCCTCTGGCTGCTGAGAACACCTTCATCACTCGGAATCCCTTGGGTAGCATACTGACAAGATGACTCAAGCCTGGCTACCTTTGGTGGCATGTATTTGAGCAATGGGAGACACACGTTTTCTTTGCCAAATTGGCAGTTCAGGCAATTCCACTGACATCTCCCCTCTTTGCCTTACTGTGTCTCTTCTATTTAGTTTTCTTGCTGCTCAAAAGTCACCATGGCAAAGCAGATGGTCCACTAGATAAGCAGAGGTTAAAACAAAAAAATGGCATGACACTGTCCTCTTTTGCCCAGCTCTGCAATTTCTGACAAGTAGCTGTCTTAGAGACTTATCCACCTTTACTTGGTGTTGGAGCATTCCTCCTCTTCTCTTTTAAGAAAAAGAAGAAAACTACAACATTTCACACTTAAAAGATTTCAAACTTCACACGTATAACTTTATACATGTAACTTCTCATATGATCCTCCTAACAATACAATGAAATAAGTAGCAAATATATCATTTTGGGGAAATTGATTCCCAGGCTGATGTCCTTTGCTGGAGTCCCACTAGAACACAGACTTCAGGGGATCTTCCTATGTTTGCAGCTAGACTGACATAAAAACCTTTGGGAACTCTGTGATGAAATCTTCTTGGGAAGCATTGGTCCAAGACAAAGAAGCCTTATCTAGAATGTCATCTTACAATATTAAAGCAAGATTCTGGTAAAGAAGGGCTACTTGGCACATATACTACACTAGGTGCTATGGGAAAGCTACATAAAAGGAGCTTGTGATCTTTCTCAAAAGGGTATTAGAAAGTTGTATAAGGCAATCAATAATCAAGTGCTACATTGTGAGTACAGATTTAAGTGCTCAGATTATTGGAATACCTGGGGAGAGTTTCATAGGGGATTTAGGGTAAGTCTTGATGGGGAGGATTGGGGTTTGTGGGGCTGGGTAACTGTAATCAGGCAAGAATGAGCAGAAACAAGCATAATACAGGTCTGACTAGAGCAAAAGATTTTGTGTTGGGAAGGAGGTGTAGAGGAAATAGTTGACTCACTGTGATGAGATTACCAGAATGCAAGATTCATGGAGGAAGGGCCTAGTCTTGTTCACCAGTGTATGCCCAGTATCTTGAAGGAGGCCTGGAGCATAGTAGACTGAGTAAATATGTGTTGTTTGCTGAGCCTGAGAATACAGATGCTTGAGTCTGGATTTCACCCTGTAGGTAAGAGGGAGCCTTCAGAGTTTTCATCAAGAACATAATCACTTGAGAATTCTCCAAAATGTCTTTAAAATTATTCCAAATTTTATTTTGTATCCACCTCATCCAAGATTCTTATTCTACCTAAGGATATCTCAAAGTAGATAAGGGCAAAACAGCAGCCTTGGCCCATGAAATACGGCTGAGGAATGACTAAAGTAGCATTCATTTTTATTTCTTTGATGTCATCAGAATCAAATTTATTATAATATTTGTGTTTTTTCTTGTGGTTTGAAAATGTAGATTCACATTCATTTGCATAGTTGATAAGACTGCAAATTGGTACAAATTTCTGGAGGGGAATTTTCCAACAAGTATCAAAAATTTGAAGACTGATCATACCCCTTGACCTGGTACTCCTTAATTCTAGAATGTAGTCCAGGGAAACAAAGATGTGAACAAAGATTTAGCATTGTTAAAAAAAACTGATAGCACACTGAATAAACATTTTGTGAATGTTTAAGTACATTTTATGTTATTCAACCAAAAAAATTTTTGTTGTAGCACGGTAACATACATAAATGTAAACAGTTACAAAAAAGATTAGAAAAAATCTGGAAGAAATTATGCTAAAATATTAGGGGGGTTCTTCAGGTGATAAAATTATTAATAATTTATATTTCTAATTATCATGTATATATTTTACAATCAGAGAAAAACTGCACTTTCTGAGTTTAGTTTCTATCTAAAACTTATCACCTTATCACCTTGATGAAACTTATCAAGATCTAAAACTTAAGATCTTATCTTCTCCTCCCTTGTGCAAAGGCAAAAATAAAAGGAGACAGAGGAATGGAAATGACAATAAATTCAAAGCAATTGAGGAACATACCAGTAGATATTTATGGCCTATGCAAAGGCTAAGCCCATTTCCAAGGTGATCCTGCAAATTTCTCCCTTATCTTAATACTCTTGCCCCAATGTGGCTGTCCATGGAAATAACAACAGAAAAAAAAATGAAGAATGGTCCTGGCTGGTGTGGCTCAGTTGGTTGGAGCATGGTCCCATAAACCAAAAGTTTGTGGGTTCAACTCAAGGTCAGGTCACATGCCTAGGTTGCGGGCTTAGTCCCCTCAACCCCTCTTGGGGCCTGTGGGAGGCAAACAATCAATATTTCTGCCCCTCTTTCTCTTCCTCCCTTCCCCTCTCTCTAAAATCAATGGGCATGGCCTCGGGTGAGGATTAAAAAAATGAAGAATGGTCATACCCTTCAATTCAGATGATTTTCTGCTCTCCAATTTCATAAGGAGGAAAGAGAGTGGTATACATAGCTTTAATCCTGGCAATCTCTTTGAATTCTCTTTTCTTCTGCTTCCTGCCTTTAAAGTTGGTCTCAACTTTGCAGAAATTGGGATTATTAAGAAATAGGACAATTCACCTCAAACAGGCAGTTCTCTGCTGGCTAACTTTTTGCTGACATCATTCAAGATAATGCCTGGATAGCAGAAGGGAGGGTGAATCTTTTCTGAACTCCGTGCCTTATGGTCCACAGTATTTCCTCTTTCCTTTTCCCTCGCTGCCCTCCTCTGCACCATGTCTACTATTCATATATACTCAGTCAGCCAGTTGGAGTGCAAAACTAGTTACAGTGTGACAATTTCAAGGTATAAACTATACACCAATTAAGTAAATTGCAGGTAGACAGGCTTATTATTTAAATTAGCTAGACACAGCCTACTTGTTAATTAGGCCCTTGAAGAAGCTGTTCCTCTAGATTTTTTTCAAGGTTGGATAGCTCACTACTTTAGCTCTCCACTTTCCTGACAGAACAGTAGCCCCACCCCTCAAGACTGACATAAAATTGCACATTGTTTAAGTCCTCCAAAGCTATGTAGCTTATAGTATTTATTTGACATAGTGATTACAAAAGTAATACTTTTGTTTAAAAAAATCACAAAGTAAGAAAAGTATAAAGTAATAACAAAAGCCCTACATAATACCTCTACCCAGATACACCCACTGTTTTAGGGACATTCGCTTTATAAATGTAAATGTACTTCCATGTTTGTATGTATGTATAAACAAAATAAAATCAGTTTAATGTTGTAAACTAGGTTTTAGATTCCATTTTTTGAACTTTGTATTATATTCAGGCATTTTCTTATGTCTACATCTTTTAAAATGGCTTCACAGCATCCTATCACAAGGGTATGACAATATATTTGGTGATACATACTTTTTTAAGTTTACATTTTAATAAAAGATATTTAGATAAACACCTTTGCCTATTAATTGTTAAGGATTGTTTCCTCAGGATAGATTGTTAGAATTATGACAAGAAATCAAAAGGAATGATTCTTTTGACACTTAAGACATATTTCTAAATTACCATCCAAAAGTGTACCCATTCACAATATCCCCAGAAGTACATCAGAGAACAATGGTAATTCTTACTATGTGACAATTATGGGCCAATATTTTCACAGTATGGTTTAGAAGCCCTGACCCAATCCCAGATAAACAAGAATCTTTCTTATTTATTTGTATCCCATATTTACTGTAATTTACTACCTATAACCAGAAATATTCTGCCTTGACTGGTGTGACTCAGTGGATTGAGCTCCGGACTGCAAAGCAAAGGGTCGCTGGATTGATTCCCCAGTTAAAGCACATGCCTGGGTTGTGGGCCAGGTCCCCAGCGGGGGGTGTGAAAGAGGCAACCACACGTTGTTTCTCTCCATCTCTCTCTCCCTCCCTTCCCCTCTCTCTAAAAATATATAATTAAAATCTTTTTTAAAAAAGAAATATTCTCTATAGATCTCTATGGATCTTTTTGGAAAATGACTTTTTGATATAAACATGAATTCGAATTAGTGGTTTTGTTATCTGATCAATCTCTTAGTTACATTTCTCTGTAAATTACACTTATACCTTAAGTCTCACCAGAATGTAGTAAAAATTATAGCACAAATGTCCATGTGAAAATCTTTACTAACTGTTAGTGTGATTTCAGATGGCCAAACAGGTAATCAAATAAATATAAAATATAATTCCCTAATGTTTTGTCTATTAACTTTCATTAATTTCAGTCAATTTTTGTGAAATCATTTGGGAAAAGACTAACATTTCTTAAGTGGTAAATGTGAGAGGCAGTGTGTGCTTCTCGTTTTACATGCATAATGTCATTTATTTTTTAATCATTTTTATTGTTATCCTATTACAGTTCTTCCAATTTTTTCCCCTTTGTCCTCCTCCATCCATCCTATCCCCCACTCCCA
This sequence comes from Mormoops blainvillei, assembly GCA_004026545.1. Lineage (NCBI taxonomy): Eukaryota > Metazoa > Chordata > Mammalia > Chiroptera > Mormoopidae > Mormoops > Mormoops blainvillei. Next base: position 10,547 of record PVJD01014123.1, on the reverse strand, counting down.
CAGTCAATTCCCACACTGTTGTCCATGCCCGTGAGTTATTCATACATATTCTTTGTCTAGCCCGTTCCCCTTCTTTCCACCATTGACCCCTACCCCCTCTCCTCTTACCACTGCCAGTCTACTCCATGTTTCCATGGTTGTGGTTCTATTTTGTTTATTAGATTCTTCTTATAGGTGAGATCATGTGGTATTTGTCTTTTACTGCCTGGCTTATTTCACTTAGCATAATGCTCAGTTCCATCCATACTGTCCCAAAGGGTAGGAGTTGCTTCTTTCTTTCTGCTGTGCAGTATTCCATCATCTAAATGTACCAGTTTTTTGATCCACTCACTTACTGATGGCACTTAGGCTGTTTCCAGCACTTGGCTATTGTAAATAATACTGCTGTGAACATTGGGGTACATAGGTTCATTTGAATTGATGACTCAGGATTCTTAGGGTATATTAGCAGCAGCAGAATTGCTGGGTCAAAAGGCAGTTCCATCTTTAGTTTTTAAAGAAAATTCCATACTACTTTAGACAGTGGCTGCACAGTCTGCATTTCCACCAATAGCGCACTACGGTTTCTTTTTCTCCACATCCTGACCAGCACTTGTTGTTTGTTAATTTAATAATGAAATACATTCCGACAGGTGTCAGGTGATATCTCATTGTGGTTTTAATGTGCATCTCTCTGATGGCTAGTGATGCTGAGCATCCTGTCATATGGGTATGGTCATCTGTGTGTCCTCCTTGGAGAAGTATCTATTCATGTCCTTTGCCCATTTTTTAATTGGATTGTTTGTCTTCCTGGTGTTGAGTTGTGTGAGTTTTTATATATTTTGGAGATCAAGCTCTTGTCTGATGTATCATTGGCAAATGTGTTCTCCCATACAGTCGGTTCCCTTTTCATTTTGATGATGGTTTCTTTGGTCATGCAGAAGCTTTTTAGTTTGATGTACTTCCATTTGTTTATTTTTTACTTTACTTCCCTTGCCGTAAGAGACATATTGGTAAAAATACTGCAACATGGGATATCTGAGATTTTCCTGACTATGTTTTTCTCTAGGACTTTTACAGTGTTAAAACTTATATTTAAGTCTTTTATCCATTTTGAGTTTATTCTGGTGTATGGTGTAAGTTAGCAGTCTGATTTTATGTTTTTACATGTACCAGTCCAGTTCTCCCAACACAATTTATTGAAGAGGCTATCTTTACTCCATTGTATGCTTATGTCCCCTTGGTCTAATATTAATTGACAAATCGTACAGACATGGGTTTATTTCTGGATTCTCTATTCTGTTTTATTGATCTATATGTCTGTTCTCATGCCAGTACTAGACTGTTTTGATTACAGTGGACTTGTAGTATAATTTGATATCAGGTACTGTGATCCTTCCTGCTTTGTTCTTCTTTGTAAAGATTGATGAGTGTCTTTTTGGTCCCATATACATTTTTGAAATATTCGTTGTACATCTGTGAAATACGTCATTGGCATTTTAACAAGAATTACGTTGAATCTATAGATTGTTTTGGGTAGTATGGACATTTGGATGATGTTAATTCTTCCAACCCATGAACATGGTATATGCTTCCATTTATTTGTGTCTTCCTTAATCTCTTTCTTCAGTGTTCTACAGTTTTCTGAGTGTAAGTCTTTACCTCCTTGGTTAAATTTACTCCTAGGTAATTTATTTTTCTTGTTGCTATAGTAAATGGGATTTTTTTTCCCTAGTTTCTCTCTCTGACATTTCATTGTTGGCATACAAAAATGTTATCAATTTCTCAATATTGACTTAGTATGCCATTATTTTGCCAAATTCACTAATTAGGTCAAGTGCTTTTTTGGTGGAATCTATAGGGTATTGTATGTACACTCTCATGTCATCTGAGAATAATGACAGTTTTACTTCATCCTTTACAATTTGGATGCCTTTTTTTTCTACTTATTGTCTGATTACTGTGGCTAGGACTTCTAGTACTATGTTGAATAAGAATGGTCAAAGCAGACATCCCTGTCCTGTTCCTGATCTTAAGGTAAATGCTTCTCCCCACACTCCATTGGTATAATGTTGGCTACGGATTTCTCATATATGGCTTTTATTATGCTCAGGTATGCTCCCTCTATTCCCATTTTGCTGAGTGTTTTAATCATAAATAGGTGCTGCACTTTATCAAATACCTTTTCAGCAACTATGGATATGATCATGTTATTTTTGTGTTTCACTTTGTTTATAGTGCGTATTATGTTTATTGACTTGTGAATATTATACCATCCTTTCATCCTTGGGATGAATCCCACTCAGTCATGGTGTATGATCTTTTTAATGTAATGCCGGATCTGGCTTGCCAATATTACATTGAGGATTTTAGCATCTATGTTTATCAGTGATATTGTCCTGTAGTTTTCTTTCTTTGTTGTGTCTTTACCTGGTTCAGAATTAGGATAATACTGGTCTCATAAAAAGAGTATGGGAGTCTTCTTTCTTCTTGAATTTTTTGGAATAGTTTGAAGTGGATAGGGGTTAGTTCTTCTCTAAGTGTTTTATAAAATTCTCCTGTGGAACTGTCCAGACCAGGGCTTTTTGTGTACTGGGAGTTTTTTTATTACTGCTTCGGTTTCACCAATTGTTATTGGTCTATTCAGGCTTTCTGCTTCTTCTTGATTCCATTTTGGAAGATTATATGTTTCTAGAAATGTGTCCATTTCACCTAGGTTGCCAAATTTGTTCGCATATGGTTATTCATTGTAATTTCTTACAATCCTTTGCATTTCTGCAGTATCAGCTGTAATTTCTCCTCTTTCATTTCTGATTTTATATGTTTGGATCCTCTCTCCTTATTTCTTGATGAGTCTGGTTAAAGGATTTTCAATTTTGTTTATCTTTTTGAAGAACCAGCTCCTGGATTTATTTATCCTTTGAATTATTCTTTCAGTCTCTGTGCCATTTAATTCTGCTTTGATCTTGATTATTTCCTTCCTTCAACTCTGTCTGGGTTTTGTTTGTTGTTGTTCCTCCAGTTCTTTTAGATGTAGAGATACGTGGTTTATTTGAGATTTTTCAATCTCCTTTTGGTAGGCCTGTGTTGCTATGAACTTCTTCTCAGTACTGCCTTCTCTGTGTCTCATAGGTTTTGGGTTGTTGTGTGTTCATTTTCATTGTTTCCAGAGCTTTTGGATTTCTTCCTTGATCTCGTTCTTAATCCATTCAGTATTTAATAACGTGTTGTTCAGTATCCATGTATTTGAATGCTTTTAGTTTTTTTCCTTGAGGTTGATTTCTAGTTTCAATCCATTGTGATCTGAGCACATGCTTGATATGATTTCAATTTTTCTTCAAATTGTTGAGGCTTCTTTTGTGTCCAGCCATGTGGTCTATTTTTTTTAAATATTCTATGTGCATTTGAAAAGAATGTATATTTTGCTTCTTTGGGGCAAAAGTCTCTGTACATATCAATTAAGTCCATTTGACCTAGAGTGTCAATCAATGCCACAATATCCTTGCTGGTTCTTTGCTTGGAAGGTCTATCCATTGTTGACAGCAGGGTGTTAAAATCTCCTACAATGACTGTGTTGTTGTTTATACCATTCTTGAATTCCTCCAAGAGTTTCTTTATATATTTACCATATTTTGCCATGTATAATGCGCTCCCACATTTTTGACCCAAATTTTCAGGGAAAGAAAAATCTTTCGTTTTAATTTTTTAATTCACTAATTTATTTATGCTTGGAAATAAAACCTATTAATGTATTCCAAGGTATTATTTTGCATATAGTTATCATTATTGCTATCTAGAGTTACATTTTTGATGCATAAGCATAAGTAAAAGAACTAAAAACATTTATATAGATACAGATTAGTACTACCCATGTATAATGTGCATCCTTATTTTTCCCTCAAAAATTTGGGCAAAAACATGCGCATTATACATGGCAAAATACAGTAGATCCTCCTATGTTGGGTGCATATATGTTTCTAACGGTTATAGCTTGCTGTTGGATTATTCCTTTAAGTATCATGGAGTGCCATTCTTTGCCCCTTTTTATGGCTTTTGTTTTGAAGTCTATTTTGCCTGATATAAGTATTGCTACTCAAGCTTTCTTTTCATTTCATTTGCTTGGAGTATTTTTTTGTATCTCTTCACTTTCAACCTGTGTAGATTTTCTCTTCTGAGGTGGGTCTCTTGTAGACAACATATATGTGGGTTGTGTTTTCTTATCCATTCAGCTACATCATGTCTTTTGATTGGAGCATTTAATCCCATTGTTTAAGGTTATTATTGATAGGTACTTATTCATTGCCATTTAACTGTTACTCTCTCATTCTATCTCTCTGTCTCTTTCTTCTCTTTTTTATAGTAGTCCCTTTAGCATCTCTTGCAGTGCTGGTTTGGTGGAGATGTACTCTTTTAGCCTTCTTTTGTCTGGGAAGCTCTTTATTTTACCTGTTATTTTAAATGAGAGCCTTCCTGGATAAAGTAGTCTTGGTTGTAGGTCCTTGATTTTCATTACAGGGAATATTTCATTCCAATATCTTCTGGTTAGTGTTTTTGTTGAGAAGTCAGCTGATAGCTTTATTGGAGCTCCCTTGTACGTTACTACCTGTTTCTCCCTTGCTACCTTTAAGATTCTCTCTTTGTCTTTGATATTTGCCATTATAATTATGATGCATCTTGGAGTAGGTCTCTTCGGGTTCATCTTGATTGGGACCCTCTGTGCCTCCTGAACTTGCATGACTTTTTCCCTCACCAAGTTAGGGATGTTTTCTGTCATTATTTTTTCAAACAGGTTTTCTATCCCTTGCTCCTTTTCTTCTCCTTCTGATATTCCTATGATGCGAATGTTGTTGCATTTCATGTTTTCCTGAAGCTCCCTTAAACTATCTTTGTTCTTCCTGAGTATTTTTTCATTTTGTTGCTTTACTGGGTATTTCTTTCCACCTTGTCTTCCAGCTCGCTGACTTGGTCCTCTGCATCATCTAACCTGCTTTTAATTCCTTCTAGTGTATTTTTCATTTCAGATATTATGTTCTTGAACTCTTCCTGGTACTTCTTCATAGATTCTATGTCCTTTTCCATGCTGATATAGTTCTCACTATGTTCCTTATAGTTCTCGCTGAGTTCCTTGAGCATCCGTATAACCATTATTTTGAATTCTATGTCTGAAAGATTACTTGCCTCAATTTCATTTAGTTCTTTTTCTGGGGATTCCTCTATTTCTTTCAATTAGGGATTCTTTCTTTGTCTCCCCATTTTAGGTGACTCTTTTTGTTTATTTCTGCATCTCAGGTTGTTCTACTTTGCTTTCTTATCTTCGTGGGTGGACTTCTGTGGTAGGAGTTCTCTGGTACTCAGTGGTACAGTCTATTTGATCTCCTGATCTGGATACTCTAGGGTTGCCCTTTACTCAGTTTATGTGGGCTCTCTTGTTGTACTTGGGCTTTGATTTTTGGTGGTTCATTCACTGATGGTTTCTCCCCTCCAGCTGGCTGAATGGGAGTCAGAACTCCCACCACATCTTGTATGCTGTTGTACAAAGCCACATCTTGTATGCTGGTTAACAAAGCAATATTATCCAGAAAACCAAGCCCACACCTGCAAAAATACCCCTCTACCACATCAACAATATCAATAGCAATTGAGCAAAGATTAATAAAGCTGGATAGAGATTAAGAATATTATACGATCAGAAAAAAAGGATATGAAATGACTAAAGGAGAAATGATTTTAAGTGGGAAAAGGGAAGAGAAATAATAAGAGTAAGAAATAGAAAGAAGGCAAGGAAAGAGAGAGAATAAAATTTAAAACATAAGTAAAACAGGAAAGAGCAATAGCAAAATGGAGTAAGAAAAAGGAAGAGTATACTATGAGGTTTGAAAGAAAATTAACAAGGTATTGAATGGAAGGGAATGAAATTGCAGATAAACCACAGCAGGGTCAATAACAATGACAGCTGAGCAAAGATTAATAAAGGTGGAAAGAGAATAAGAATATTATACAAAAGAGAAAAGAGAATGTGAGATGTCTACAGTAAAGAAAAATGATTTCTAGAGGATAGAAGGAGGAAAAACAATAAGAGTAAGGAATAGAATACAGGCTAACAAAGGGAAAATAAAATAAAATTCCTAACTCCAGTAAGCAAAGGCAGGTGGAAGGTAAAATGGAGTAAGACAAGAGGAGAGTAAAGGATGAGATTTGAAATGCAAAAAAAGAATAATCAAGTAGGAATACTGTTGAAGAAGAACAGCAATAACCATAATGTTCATGCCAAACTAGCCACAATTTATAAAGGCGGAAAGGAGATAAGAATATTATAAGAGGGGGAAAAAGAATGTGAGCTGACTTAAAGAAGGAAGAATGCTTTTGCAAGGACAGAGGGAGAAGAAATAGAGAGAGTAAGGAATAAGAACATGGTGTAGAGTGGGAGAGAATAAAGTTTACAGTGAAAATAAGAAAGGGCCGGAAGAAGGCAAAATGGAGTAAGACACAGGAAGGGTGCAATGTTATATTTGAAGTGACAATAAAATAAAAAGTAATATAAAATCTGAATAAAAAATAAAAGAAACAGAGTAGTGAATTAGCTGGGATACGATTGAAGCAAAAGAAGAAATATTAAAAGGCTATGTGAAAGGATGAAAAAATGCAAAGTCTGAAGAAGGGCGAGATGGAATTCATCTCAGCAGTTTTGTGTTCACCTTCTAACTTCTTTTTCTGGATCCACTTCTGTTTTTTCATCGGCTCAAGGTCCCCAGGTGGGTCGTACAACTTCTGGCAACATCACCTGTATCACCTTCACCTGCCTCTAGAGGGAGCTTCTGTTGTGATTAGGAGGGTGGGACCCCTATGTCTCCCCTGTGGGGCACTGTTCAGTCTTCTGGGAAAATTGTGTGCGTGTTCCCTCTGCCCTTACACCACCCTTCTTGGCTTGCCCTTTCTTATTTCCAATGATGTATAGTTTCTGATGGATTAGCTGTCCATTTCATGGGGGAAGAGGGAAATCTGTGTAAGAGGCTCAGCTCTCTCCTGCTTGGTATTGATAGCAGCTCAATGTGAGCACTGAGGTTGGGCAGAGCCCTGGTTCCCACTTGCTGCACTGAGTTCTGATCTCCCTGCTTTTTTTTCCCTCCGTTGAATAGGACTCTAGGAACCAGTGTATTTTGTCTCCCTGAGGAAAATTCAAAATGGGACCTTTAGGCATTTCTCTTTCTGTATTTCTCTTGCATAAATGCACCCTGCAGGGTTCTTGAACTTGACCTGCCTGTTTTGCAGCTCTTTCCTGTTGGAGATGTTTTTGATCCTGCAGGAGGTGGGGGCATGATGCCACCTTCTCTTCCTGAAGGTTCAATCACTGCCAGGGAAAGGGGCTCTGTCTGGCTTTAAATAATCTCAGGTGCTCATCTCCTGCCCTTCCAGTTCCCAGCCCACTGCCCTCGCAGTAGACAGAGTCCTGCACTCTCCACACTGTGCAGCATTCACCCTGCCAGCTGTGTTGGGCTGGGGCTGAGAAATCCCCTCACTTTGCACTTTCTGATCAATCCGTCCAGCTGCACTCAGTGAGAGAAAACTGTGCCCTCAGTCTTTTCCCCTTGCTGGCAGGGCAGCTGCACCCAGGGACCCTGCCCAACATACCTCAGTTCACCTTTTAAGATGTGTCTCTGGGCACACCCACTGCAGCAGTGAGTCACTGTACAGTTTTCCGTACATGCCACCTCTCCGAAAAGTCAAGAATCTCCCACAGCCACGGCTGGGTGCGGCCAGCCTCCCACCACCCCAGGTGCAGGTAGTATCCCTCTTTCTCTCTGGCACTCTCCCAGTTGGCATTTGCCACTATGGGTATGCTACTTGCTGTATGTGTGTGTAGCCTGGGTCTCCCCAAATTTGTGTATCCAAGTGGCTCCCAGACCAGGTCTGGGGGTTCCCTGTTCTGGGAGGGCAAGAAGCCACAAAGCTGCAATCTCCGATGAGACTCTCCATGGTTGCAGGTGCCACAAACAGGGTATTTCCCTTCCACCTATAAAATCTCCTTACTGCCCATTGTGAAGCATCTTCTGTATTCCTTGGCTTCCAAACTTCATATCAGCTAAGATTCTGATGAACGTTCAGTTTATTTTTCAGAAGACCAGCCAAGTGCCCAAGTTAGGGGCAAGAGCAAGTGGACTTATTTGTTCCCTCATAATCTCATTTAATCTTCACAAGGGTCTTAAGTGAAATTCTCAGTACGCTGTTTCACTGGTGTGCAAACTGTGGCTTAGAAACTAATTAGCTCTACTCTATCCAAGAGAAAATGGCAGAGCCACAAATAAGACCCAGGTCTATCTGATGCCGCAAGAGCTCTTTCCAGGTCTTCTGGTCAAGATGATGGAGTAGGTAAATGTAGTACTCAAATCATCCCACTAACACTTCAAAATTACAGCTAAACTATGGAACAACCATCATTCAGAACTGCCTGAAATCTCACTGAATAGAAGTCCTACAACTAGGGATTTAAAGAAGCCACATGGAGACAGGTAGGAGGAGAGGGGACAAAGAAAGAACCGGTCCCACACACGCGTGGCAGTTTAAAATTTGGAGGGATATGTCAGCTGCAGAGGTCTCCCCTGAGGAGCTAGGGTTCCCAGCTCCTGTTCCAGAGCTAGTGAACACAGTGGACAGCTTTAACTTCTTGGTGTAAAAACCAATGGGGATTGAGGTTCAGAGACATGGAGGTCCTCTGAAGTCCCAGGCAGCTCCTCTTAAAGGGCCTGCACACAGACTTACTAGAACTCACTGGCTGTCTGTCGCTTCAAAAGCCAGTACTTGAGAGACAGATGCTAGTGTAAAAAGGAAAGTGGTTTATTTTCAGGTGCTAGCAACCTGGAAGATGAGGGACTGTTGTCTCAAACCCCATCTTAACATCTCAGTGCAGGTAGAAGTTTTTATAAGGAGGGAGAGAAAAAACAAAACACAGATCAATGGAAAGGGTTGAAAAGTTCTCTACATGCAAATAAACACAGTCCAATCCAATAAGGCAAGTTATGCTCTGGTGTGTGTCATCCTGGCTTTATGTCTTCTTGGCTCCACAGTTGAATGTCAACATATCTCCTGGAGCTGGAATGCCTGAAGGTCATAGTCTGTATCTTTTTTTTTAATCCTCACTTGAGAATGTTTTTAGTGATTTTAGAGACAGGAGAATGGAGGGAGAGAGTGAGGGAGAGAAACATCGATGTGATAGAAAAACATTGATAGGTTGCCTCTCACATGCCACAACTGGGGACAGACCTGCAATCCAGACATGTACCCTTTTTGGGAAATGATCCCTCGACCTTTTGGTTTATGGGACAATGTTCCAAACAACTGAACCACACTGTCTAGGACTGGAGTCTGTATCTTTTGAAGTTAGTTCTTAGGATACTTATATAAACATGCTGTTTACCTGCAAGTTACATATTAGTCAGTCAGCACTTATAAAAATAGTGGCAAAAGAATGGTGGGATGGTGGGATCCCACAATTCCCCACTATTATACTCCCTCTGAGCTCCAGGACTGGGACAGCAGCCAGAAAGGCACTAGAGACATAGGGAGAGGTACTGAATTGTCCAGTGTCAGGACAAGACCTGGCGGGACAGCTTTCTCCCAGAAAAATAGTGCTGGCAGATGCCTTTGTTTCTTTTCTGAGACTCCCCCCAACTCCATAAAGAGCCAGTAGGAGGAACAATATCTGAGTATCTATTAACATGGCTGATACTGTTCACCCAACCCTGGTGATTCATTGAGACCCCACCCCACCCAACTTGTGGGCCCAACCAAGCTGTTACCAGGGGCTTTTCCATAAGAATGGCCTCTCTTGCTTCATGCTTTGGACTTTCATAAAATCTCTCAAACAACTAGCATCTGGCTTCAGCATTCCCTGTACTTCTTGCTAAGTGGCCCCAGGCCCAGCACTAGTGGCAGCCAGCCTTGGTTCGCAGCTTAAACTCACTTGGGCACCTCCAAACTCAGCACAAGTAGAAGCCATCTGCAGATAGTTTTGTAACTTGTTCTGGGTGACCACAGTTAGGGTACAGGCAGGAGTTGACCTTGGCCTGCACCTCCCAGGAGACCGCAGAGCCAGTGAACCCAGTGGACAGCTTCAGACCACACCAGATTACAACCCTACCACTTCAACGAGCAACATACACAAGGGGTGGACTGGTGAGCACAAAAGACCCATGGGAGCAAGTTTTGCTCTGTAAGGTTGTCTATTGCACAGCAGTTCCTCCATTATAGTTGCAGCCAGTCCTCACAGACAGTTGGCTTGGGGGGTCAATCCTTTCCAGTCACACCAACAACAATCAAGGCTCAACTATGGTACGGGACAGCACACATAGCCCACACAACAGTGCACCTGGAGCTCCCATCTCAGGTGACTAAGGAGGCTGTGCCACTGGGTCCTACAGGACTGCCAAGGAATTTTCAAAGTGATGAAAAACAAGGACCTACAGCCAAGATTACTCTATCCAGCAAAGCTATCATTTAGAATGGAAGGGCAGATAAAGTGCTTCCCAGATAAGAAAAAGCTTAAGGAATATATCACCACCAAACCATTATTA
>PVJD01014122.1:0-30576 GCA_004026545.1 Mormoops blainvillei | reverse complement strand
GCTCTCCAGGGCCCCCCTCACTCTCCCGCGGGCAGCGCAGGGCGGGGCGCCAGCCTCTCGGAGCCCGGTCTTGCAGCAGTGGGGTGTGGCGGTCACTCTGCTCACGGCACTGCTGCGGGCGTCTGAACGCAATCAGAAGGCGACCCCACCATTTCAAAGACATGCCACAATTTAAAAAATGGGCTATAAATCACAAGCTACAAGGAATAGGAAATCTATGAGTCTACAGATGGCCAAAGTATGCATTATTTAAAGTTCAAATTCAATAGTAATTAATGAAAGACAAAGGCATAACTAAGCCTCAAGTCATGCTAACCAGGCCGCCAATAACTAGGGAACGTGAAAGGGCACCTGTAGCCTTCCCGCGGGACCTGACCGTGTCAGGACGGGTGCAGCAACCTGGGCGCTGGCCGCTGGGCGGGCCTGTCAGCCAAGTAACACTCTTCCTTTGGAATGACGCTGGGCTGGCAACTTGCAGTACCTTCTCATAACCACAACCATAAAAAACGTGAGACCACCTCAATGTCTCAAAATATTAAGCCAAATATCTTATGTATGTGTAATCATGAAAAATAAAGACCCACCTAAAATGTAGAGAGATGACAGATAGATAGTTGGTAGGTGACAGGGAGACGGCTGACAGGTGGGAGATGAAGTCCGCCAGCTTCCGCTACAGGGAGCCGGTGGGAGGAAGAGGGAAGGCGTGTCAGCTGTGTCAGACCCTGACTTCGTCCTGCTGGGCAACAAGTGTTTTTGTCACTGCGTGACTTTTCTTCATGATGTTTTTAGGCTTCTGAGGAGTCGTGTTTAAATCAATTGAATTATGTTTTACAGACACACAAAAAGCTTTTGTGGATGAGAATATTGGACAAATATCTTCTAATTCAGAATTTCTCAAATTGGGTCTGGAAATCTCCAGGTGCATTTCCCAGAGCCCGTACTTTTTATCGGATTTTTAGTCCTGCTGACTTTGTATGTGTTTCACGGCACTAAAAGCATGTTTGGGGCCACCGTGATTATCCTGTGGCAGACTCCCCTGTGCCCCCACATGTCTGCACTTCCTCTTCTTGAACACCCGATAGGTCACATGGAACCCATTCCCCCACACTCACCGGAGCCCAGCGACCAGTGCTCGCCAGTGACACGTGAGCAGAATGACATGTGATTCCTGTCTTCTCGGCTTGCAGGGGGTGAACAGCGATGGTCAGGTGTGTGTCTCGGGCCTTCACTCTCCTCCCTGCACGCCTGTGTCTCCTCTCAGGGCCTCTTGGAAAAGCAGGGACGCCTGGACACTTTGACTTGCTGCCATGCCTGCCCAGAACCCTTCCATTTTGCTCCGCGTGGCCGTAAAGACCCGGAATTTCTAGCCAGTGTCTTCGGAGGGGCAGCTTGTGCTGCAGGTGTGAGTGTCCCTGCCAGGGTCCCAGCGGGGACCCGCGCCGGGGGCCCTCTGAGGCGTGGAAAGCACTCCATTTTTAATTGTCTTTAGAAATGGTTTTCTGGTGGGTCCGTTTGGAAGAGGCTTGTTTATCAGAGCCCACTGATCCCAATAAATTCTCAATCCAACTAGAATTCCTCCCTGAAATAATAACGAGATGTTTAAAGGAGCAGGTTTCCTTGCAAAGCACCACGGCTACTGTGGTCTCAGGCTCATCAACAGTGCGTTTTACTGCACGGGCAGCACCTCTCGGGGGAGGACAAATTGTTCTGGGGATTGCCAGGCTTCTGGCGCAAACCCTTCCCGTTTCCCACGTTGGCTGCTCAGTGACAGCCCAACGCCGCTTCCGCTAGCCCTCCCTCCCTTTCTTCTCCTCTCCTTGCTTCCCTCCCCCCTTTCTTCAGACGTGTTGCGTCAGTGTTCTCCTGCACAAAACGCCAGAGGGGCCTAGCGAAGCCCGTGCTCCTGACTTTGGGGCATGGACACGCGGTGGGGCAGGGCTTCACTTGCACAGAGCTGGAGCGTGAGTCCCCTCCCACCTGAAACAGGAAGCTGGGGTGCCAGCTCCCGAACCTGGTCTGGTGAGAGCAGCCCCCCCGGACGTCTGCAGAGCCAGACGGGCGCCCAGCACACATGGAGAAGGCCGGCGCCGCTGTGCAGCAGTGCAGAGGGCGGTGCCGGGGGCGGCCGGGCCGGGGCATGCCACTCGGATGGGGCTCAAATTGTCGGACCCTGGGGCCCGTTAGGGAACCCCGCAGGGGTAGGAACACTGGCCTGGGGATGTTTCCAGTCAGATCCTGTGGGCGGGGGGCAGAGGAGAGGCCTTACCTGTCTCTAGGTAATGTGGGCGAGTGGGCTAGCGGTGAAGTCACTGGAGACTCATGCAAGTGCCCAGTGAGGAAATAGTGGACCAGAGTTTTGGCGGGGGTCACTTCTTCATGTACTCAGATGTCGGATCAGAGTGGTGTAGCCGTGAGACGTATATAATGTTCTATACCGGGTCCACCTGAATTGGGAGGGAAAAAACCCGGGTGGCTTTGAACATCCACCTGGTCCAGGGGGAACCCAGCTGTCCCCGTTCCTGTAATAGGGACTGATGCCACTGCCTTTCTCCCTGACTCAGCGTGCCGGGCTACCAGGGGGCCGGGCGGGGCCTGCTGCCGTGCACATGTGGCGCGGAGCACAGCGGGGCTGGTTTGCTCGCCGAGCCCCGCGGTTCCGAGGGGGGAAGGCTTTCTTCGGGGGCAGCCTCATCTCCGACATTTGATGTAGATCCCTAAATATGTGCCCCCTTGTCACCTCCATTCCCTCTGTCCTTACATAGTTTGACCTAAAAGAAAAATTAATGCATTTTTCCTTATGGTTTTTAATTGTGAAAGTGAAAATCCCGATTCCTTCAACTCTTCACATTTTCCCTCCATTTTACTTGTGTAGGTGACATTAAAGCAGCAGGCACAGTGTAAACTCTGCATAAGAATTAATTTATTTCACAGGTAGCATAAGCCTCTCTTCGTTATGTCACATTCTCTCGATTTTAGTGCCTACTAAGTAAAACATTTTGAAAAAGGAAATGAAGAGAAGAGAAAGGAACACAATGGGGAGGGAGACAGAGCAAACAAGGACACGCCTGTGTGCTGATCTGTGTGCTGCCCAGACTTGGGGGACGGTCCGCTGCGCCCCCCGCGTGGGAGGCAGATGCGACACCCGCCCCCATCAGGGCGCTCCCACGGCTGCCTGCAGGGGCTTGCAGCGCCGCCCGGACCCACGGGGCCGTCCCCCCGCGGCCGAGTCTGCTGGGTGCGCTTCTGTGCCAAGGAGGGCAGCCCCGAGGCCTCCCCTGCTGCCACCCCGCGATGAGGAAGGGCCCTGTGTGCAGAGACCAGGCGATTCGCGATGTCTGTAGAGATGCACCTTAACAGGGAAACACGAGCACATTTGGATATGTAACTCGTCCAGGGAATACACTGTTCATTTTTCTTTGAAAATTCAAATGATTTATTTCCTTGGCATCTTTTTAAAATTTATTATTCCATTGTTATTACCATATTAGTGCTCCCCTCTCAAGATAAAGCATACATCACTTGCAAGATGGTGGATGCTGGTATGCCATACAACTTTATGATTAAGGTATTTCAATTTAAAGGATCATGGGTTTTTTATTGACATGATTAAAGGCAAAACATTATAGACGAGGCATATATTTCTCCCTTTTCCTCCCCGCCCCTGCATGCCAGACAACGCGGCATTCGGCCCGCCTTCGTGAGAAGGTGCGGGGGGCAGAGCCGGGCCCGGGGAGCCCTTCCTCAGCCACCGTGGTCCCTCAGTCAGCACCCCGTCCTCCGTTTCCCTGTTTGGATTTCAGAGTCACACACTCTCCCTCTGTCTCATTCGCGCTTTGCCTGCGGCCATCTGAAACCTGTTTCCATTGAGTCACCTTTTTTCTGCTGCTGGAACATCAGAACCTTTGCTCACTTCCGCAGTGATTGCTCTGCACTTCCCTAGAGAGAGTGGCCTGAGGGAAACACTGGATAATGAGAAGCTAATGGAATCTCCCATAAAGAAGACGAATTGTCAGGTTGGGGGGGGTGGCGCAGGTGGCGACACCAGAGAAGAGGCTGCTCCAGAGGGGCGCACGCCACAGGCAGGCGGCCGCGCTCGCTGCCAAGTACCGCGGTTTCGGGCCGCCTTACCCTGGGGTCGGCGATCCATTCCCAGCCCTCTGACTGCTGGACTGCGGCCTGTCCACTCCCCGTGGACGCGTAGGGTGCCCCAGAGACCGCCTGTAGCCCCGCCCGCATCTCTGCTGGAGGGCAGCGGCAGTAAACGCCCCAGAAAAGTCAGCGACTGCTGCGTGTCACAAGGGCCAGCTCGCTCCCTCATTAAGTGGCCCAGAAGGACAAGCTCTTTACACCTCCCCTTTGGTCTCTGCGGGGCCCTGCCACCCCCTGGCTGCCGTCGCTTCCGCCTGCTCTTAGATTTTCCTTGAATCGGGCCCTTTACCTCCTAAGTTGTTTCTCACTGACCACATTTGCCCAGGGGACTGCGGGACTGCTGAGCTCCTGAGGGAGGAGTCCTTGTCATCCTGTGCGTCTAGCCCCTAGTCAGCACAGCGCCAGGTATTTTTAATCAGAAGGTGTTTGGTGAATGACTGTACAATTGTACTACAATCGTGTGTCAAGAGCAAATTGGTCCCAAGACCTCAAAGGACTGCCCTCTGTCCCAGCTCAAGGGTCTAAGACACGCCCTCGGTGGGAGTGCACAGGCTTCTAAGAAGCTCTGAAAACTGCCTCTCCGTTGTCTGTCCTGTTGGGAGACGCAGGATCACACGTCTGGCGCTGGGACTCTCACGGTCTCTCCCCCCACCCCGCCCCTGGAAGTGTTTCCCTCTGCCTCTCGCCGGTGCAGGTCTGCATGGGTCCCCAGGCAGTGGGCGCACCTTCCTGTGGGTGCTTTGTACTCAGGCTTTTGGAAACACCATCACCAGAGCTTCGCGATTTTTATTTTTATTTTTATTTTTATTTTTATTTTTATTTTTATTTTTATTTTACGAAACCTAACTTTTAATAGCCATTCTCAGAATTAGAAGTTTTTAAGTATTATAACACCTTACTTGCAGCTAGTTACAGCAACTCAAATTTCTTCAACAGAAGACAGTTGCAATTGTCCAAAAGGTTTGAAATGTCACAGCACAGGACCCTGAGTTACACTTCACTGCACCCTCTTTCTGAATGGCACGTCCCACCCAAATATTTTCTGCTAAAAACAAGGCCCGAGAGACACTGGGAAAGTGACAGACTTGACAGTTGCCATGAAATCCAGCCAGGGACAAAATATTTGTGTTGACAAAATATTTGCGTCGACACGTGTTGACATGTGTAGCTGAAAGTCTGAGCTGGAAAAATGGGTGTTACTTCTTCCAGTAGGATTAGGTTTGGCCATAAAGGACGCAGACTAGAAATCGTTTCGTTTCTCCAGACACGTCTCAGCTCGTTCCTTCCGCGGGTGGGAGGAGGAGCAGCCGCCCGCAGGAATGATTTGCGCGGACACTGTGCGGAAGCACCGGCAGTGGCGCCGTTATCTGCAAGTAGTCGGTGCCAACCAGACCTCGGGCGAGGCTCAGGGGACCGCCGTGCGCTCCGACTCACATTATTAAGCGCCCTCGTAGCTTGCGAGCAGCTTACTTAAAATAAAAGTATCTGTATGTGTTAAGGCAATTAAATGAGGAAATATATACATTTAAAGTGTAGGATACTTTCTTAATCCCTAGCTGCCGTTTAGCAGCCCGGCCAGTCCAGGCGGGTGGGCAGGGCCGCTTCTCCACGCTCACCTGTGAAGGAGTGCGGGCCCCGCACCCCAAGGGCACCGCTCGATACAGCCGGGGGAGGCCTGGTGGCCGTCAGCTCACATCTCCCGGCCCCGCGGTCCCCGCTTCTCATCGCTCCCGCGCGGAGCCAGCGTGCGCTGTACTCACTCTCACTGGAAACCAACCGGCGCCTGTTTTGGAAACGTCGAGCATTTCTAATGAATAAAATATGAACCGCAGCAGCCTTTGAATGTAAACTTTTAGCCTGGCTGAGGACGAGGAGGCTGGAAAATCGACTGCTGAGGACTGATAACACTCTTTAAAAAAAAAATTATTTCCAAGGCCTGAAGAATTAACTGGGGCTTTATCTAATTGCTTCAAAACATCACGGTATCATTCGAATCAGATGTCGCCACTTTTAAACCACTTTCCGTATAGCTCCCCGGCACTGGACTGAGTGTTTCTCCGAGAAGATAACCTCGCCATCCGCATCCCACCCCTGAAGACCGACACTGGCCTCGGTGGCCCATTGTAACAAGGAGGAACTTGCTACAACCTCCGAGGTCCGACGAAGTTGTTTCCCTTGAGTTCACAAGACAGTCAGATATTTTTAAAGGTATTTTCCACATATTTTCCGGGAGGTTAAGTGCTCCAAGGGGGATCACATCTACGGTGTCCTCAGCCTTGAACACGTCCCAGCAGTGCTACTCTCCAAGCCTGCGCTCGATGAATAACTCCTTGGGTTAGACAGGAAGGATGAGACCTGGGTACCCCTGCTCATTTCAAAGCCCCAGCAGAAATTTATGGCGCTAAAAATTCTCAGAGTTTTCCGTTTATCTGTCTGAACACCAGAAATAAATTTCGATTTTTGACAAAACAACAGTATCTAGGTCACATCTCACCAACACTCGTGACCCTTAAACCGACACCATGTTTGTTGAAATAAGTAATGGGGACTTCCCTTGCTGCTTCCTGAACTCCCGTGTGTCCTTCTCCCTTCTCTCCCTCTCTCTTTAGAAGTTGCTTTTCTTTCCCCTGATGTATCTTTAAGAGAGTTGCTAGTGATTCTCTGCCCTTGGAGAATACCTGGGTGTTTTGTGTTTGTGTTATAGGAACGTGTGTGTGTGAGAGTTTGTGTTCAGCGAACTTTGCCCTTTTACGGAATCCACCACCTGCCGCATTTGAAGGAAGCAGTAATTGTGAATTATGGATCGTTTGCAAGTAGCAATACGAAATTAGCTGCTGGGCCTGTTGCCAAAGTTGGAGTGAATTTATGACAAACTGGATATTGATGAATGATTTATAAAGTCTGTTGAATTTATTCAGCATAGCCTGTGAATGAGGATTTGTTAGGTCAGATAAATTAAATTGCAATGAAATAGATTGCTTCTTTATGAAAAATTAAAATGCATGAGATCTGGTAATTGTTAGTCTAAATTTGAAATCTCTCTGTTGTAGATACTTCTATTTCTAATAGTGAATGATGTGTAGGCTCGGGTGCCGAGAAGCAGCTGAACCCCGGAGCCAAAATGGCTGCTAAAAATGACGAGCACCAGCCTCGGTTTGGTGACCGTCCCAGAAGGGCAGAGACGAGAGCATCTCCAGGTGGCTCTAGCGTGTTTGTAACGTCGTGTTTCTGGAGTCACTGGAATGCTCCTTACATTTCTAATGGAATATTGTAGAGGACGCTGGAGGGTTCAACAGAGCAGTGGAGAGCCCCCCCACCTTTTCGAAGTGAGGTGCTGGACCACACACTGTGCAGATGGCGCCTCCAGGTCTGGAGAGCAGTGGGCGGGGCCACCCGGGAGGTGTCTTTGGCAAGTGGTCCCAGCGCGGTGATCCCACTCTTCCCTGGGCTAGCAGCAGGGGGCGCACTTCCTTCTTACCTTAAACTGGGGGAGAGATGGATTTTGCCTTAATTTGCATTCCTTCAAAAATCAGTCCCTGAGACAAGTATTCAAATACAAGTAGTTTATGTGGGAAGTGTTTCCAGGAAACGTTGGTGGAGGGGGATGGGCCAGGGAAGGAAAAGAAGCCAATAAGGGAGCTTTGATCATTTCTGTTTTGGGATGAGATCAACATATTGTGAAATTCTCCTTTTAAAAGGCCTAACTCAGAGCTTTTTAGGGTATTCGTAGGATCGCGTGACCATCATCGCTCTCTAATTCCAGAATCGTTTCCTCGCCCCCAAAAGGAAGCCTGTAGCCGTTACCAGCCATCCCCTTGCCCCGCCCCTGGCGGCTACTAGTCTGTCTTCCGTCTCTACGGCTCTGCCTGTTCCGGTCACCTTGCACCGACGGAGTCATACATGCGCGTTTTTTCCTGACTGGCACCTTTCACACGGCATAGCATTTTCAAGGTCCGTCCACGTTGTCGTGTGGATGGCCGGTTCACTCATCACCGTGTGCGTCGTGGCGGTGGCTCCGCGTGCTGTCCGGTCTCTTACAGGCACCGCGTTCCGCCAGCCTGAGTACAAGGCCAGGCAGGCTGGCTCAGACGTGACTTGGTTCAGGGAGTCATTGGTGGTCGTCAAGCAAGATGGCACCTAACAACTCCCAGCTGTCGTCACCTTTGGGGCACCCTCTTTGTAACTAGCAGACTCAGAAAGAAAGACAGTGACGTTACCGGTGCTAGTGTCCAGGTCAGTAAGTGAAATGAACTGAATGGTCTCCGTGAGGGTCACATTCCAGCTCTGAGCCAATCACTGGATCCAGAGAGTTGGGGTAATCTGATTGGCCCGCCTGAGTCACATGTTCATTATATCATGGGAGTTAAGATGATGGATTCCGGGTCCTAAAAACCTGGATTGTAATCCTGACTCTGCCCCTTGCCACGTAATTTTAGTGGAACCGCCAACTTTGCATTGCCTCAGTTTCCTCCTCCGTTAAGTGATCTTAATCATAGCAACTCAGCGTGTCGTGTGGGTTCAGCCAGGCGGCACCTGGGAGGCGCTGTGGCTCTAACGAGGCAGTGAAAGGGTCACGCGGACTTGGTCGAGGCAGGACCTGCAGGGGGAGACGCTGGGCGGGAAGCGGGAGCCAGGCCCGCGCCCTCGTCATTCCCGACGGCAGCATCGCAGAGGGCGAGTGAGGCGAATGCTTTATTGACAGACCTGGCCCCAGCTCCGGGCCAAGGGTGACACTTAGCCAGCAGCGGAGCCCGATCCAACCTGTCTGCAACCCTACACCTGTGCTCCCCCCACCCCTCGCCCCCCAAGGCCAGCATCCTGTGAGGCTTCAATCACAAAATCCCCAATTAAAGCAATAGCTGGAAGCGTGACTCAGATGTCAACACAGGGTGACAAGGAAACAATGCATGGCCCGCACAGAGTGCAGCGCCCTCCCCAGGCGGTCACGGTGCCGGCAGCACTGCGCGCGAGGGCTCCGTGGGGGCTTCTGCCGGGAGACCAACCTTCACTGAGCGCAGCGATAAATCGATACAGTCCCAAACAGCGACTCCTTATTTTCTCTGCAACCCTTTATGAACAGGTGGTAGAGGGAGGGACACCCCAAAAGACAGGAAGAAGCCTGACACCTGTAGGGGTGTTTTAAGCAAAGCATGTTAAGGAGGACATTAACATCTTAAAATTGAACATGGGAGAAATCTTCAAATACCCTCAACTCCGGTACCTGCGTTTCCACGTAGAGCTTATTTTATGTTGGCACTGCTTACAGCAGAGAGTAAAATAATCACTTATGGATCAAAATGGACTCAATTTATTAAAAACGTATTTTGAATAGTGTTCAAGATTGACTTAATGTAACCAAGTGGTGAAGTTCCCTTAGAATAAAATTTCTATTTAGCCCCTGCCTACTCTAATTAAAGGAAATCTGAATTCCCAGATCTTGGTCTTTGTCTTAACAAAGCTATTGATTTAATAGTGGATTCCATGCAAAGCGCTAAAGGCAGAAATTGAGTACATTTGAAAATTGTAGTCAAAAAGAGTGTCATCAGCCATGTCTCTGATTTGGATTTGTATTGTCAAAATATTTATACACACACACACACATCGTGTGTTAGAGTAATCATAGTTGGTTGAGAACCTAAATAATTCTATTTTATTTTAAGGTCAAATGTTAGGAACCAGATGGAAAGCCCAGATCTCTTCTGAGGAACATTCGCGCTGTCCTGCCTGTTCGCTCTCGGTGTTTAGTTTAGCTGTTCAGTTGGCCGTGTAGCCAGACCTTCATTCCAGAGCTAGAAGTGCTGATTTCACTTCACTAGGGACCAGCAGAAGCATCTTCTTAAACAAAAAGTACCGAGAAACAAAGCTCTCGACGTGAATGGTCCCATCTCGTGAGACATCTCTGCTGTGTCACCAACTTGCCCACTCCCCGGAACACGATGCCTTAGGCTGCACAAACAGACCTCTGAGAAGGTTCGAGACCTGGGCATCTGCCAGTCTCAGCCATTCTAGAAACATGCCTCTGTCTCGCTAAAAAAAAGACAGTGGTAATTCAGCGCAGAGCCGACCTAGAGTCTGATCAGAAGCCTGGGCCGCCAAGGGCGTGCAGGCGTCTATCAGCTCCAGGTGGCACAGGGCGTGTTCTCAGTGTGGCACCTGCAGACAGGAAACCTGCTTCCGAACTCACCTGTCAGTAAGGAAAGGGCGAGCTGTGCTCCGCCTGGGCCAGAGCCAGCTGCGAAGGGGTCCGGCACGGTCCCCGTCCTCCAACAAGGCCAGGGCTTCAGTGCAGGGGGCGCCGGAGCCTACGCATGCCTCCGGACAAAGTGAGCACGAGTAACCCGGGCTCCACTTTTATTTTGTCACGAATGACCTTTGGCCAGATGCCTCCTGCACCTCGGTATCAGTTCTGTCATCGCGCATCTTAGCAGCAAGGCTCTGTCTGTGCATGTGGAGGAGCGAGTGGACGGAGGGCATTTACTGCCGGGACCGCCGCGCCCTTCTTAAGGCGCACGCCCAAAGGCCTTAAATGAGGCCTTTGCCTGCCGCCAGGGCACTGAAGGCTGCTTCCGTCGATGGGCCCTCCCCTGGCCTCCTGCATCAAACCCTTTGTCAGTGTGGATACTGGCTCTTAGAGCAAAGTTGCCTTTGTTAACCTTCAAAACTCATCTCTCCCTGTCGCCACCCTGTCAAGGGCCAGTTCCGGTGCCACCGCTATCTCTTTGTGGCGCGCTCCGACTGCCAGGCTCCGCAGCCTTCACCCAGCGTGCCACTGCCCACCTTGGCTAGGGTGTAGACAGGGGACCCTTTATGGCTCTGGGTTTGTGGGGACATTAGGCATTCCCTAGGAAATGACCATGTGAGGGCCCTGCCTGTCCCATCGTGCCCTGTCACTGGATGTTGTCATTGTCCGTCTGATGGACCTCCTCCCCTATTATAGCCAGTGGGGACAGGGGACAGAGGAGGAGGAGGAGGACAGACCAGCGCTCTTAAAGGTCTGACCCGAAGACTCATGCATTGTCTTTCCACTTCCCACGGGCCAGGATTTCATCACATGATTATGCAGGGCCGTAAGGGAGGCCGGAAACGCAGCCTTCATTCTGTGCAGCGAGCTACGACTGGGGGGTCGTTTCTGAAAAGAAGACAGCGGATGCGTGTCTGCGGCTTGGAAGCTGGCAGCCCGTGACAGCCATATGCCGGTGTCAGGAGCACAGGTGGTTGCTGGGGCGGTGTCGGCCGGATTGAGATAAATTATTATTAGTAGTATTTTTTTTTTATCAGTATCATCATCCGACACTGACAGACAGTCTCCGATCTATACCCGCAGGGAGCATTTTGCAGCCACCCATTCAGATCCCTCCACCTGCCCCGTGTCTACAGAAGCTCATTTCACTGAACAGGAAGTTATTTCAAGCGGAATGAGAAAGCAGCTGATTTCTAGAGCATTTCTTTCAGACGTAGTCAGTGATTGGCAGAGATTAAAGATAGTTTTTCCAGATCATGGTTAATAGAACTCAGAAAATTTAAATGTGAGTTAACTGATACAAAATTTCAAAGCAACCCGTTCTTGTCATACACTGGAGCGCCACCAGCGAGCACTCCGGAAGCGGCAGGGTTTGGGGAGCCGGCTGAGCCCTGCCAAACCCCTGATCGGGGACGCCTCTTTCAAACTGCGGAACCGCAAGACAGCGTGAAGCCAAACGTGGAAGCTGGCACCCGGCACCCTGTGTGCTTCCTGAACTTGCGTTTGATGCAGGGCTCTGGTGATAGTTCCGAGCAAGTGCTATGCATAGTCTACACATGCTGTGTCACGTGGGGGCCTCAGGGCACGTGGCACTGGGCAGCTGCTGACTCTGGGGAACGAGTGGGCAGAGCAGGCCGAGCAGCTGGGAGCTGACGCCCCTGAAGGTGGGCACGCCTCAGACTTTACAACCAGCCCGTGGGAGCCTGGCCACTGCGAAGCCTGCACAGCCATTGCTTTTCCCTGGGACAAGACATTTGATGTGCATTCGCTTCAGGAGGCCGTGCCGTGTCCATATGCCAAGATGCACTGAGGACCGGTGTCTGCCCTGGGCTGCAGCCACTGGGCTCAGGACAGGAACCTGTGTCTGCGGTCCACCTGGGGCCGGCGCGTGGGGTCGCAGCAGCAGGTCTCCTGCACAGCAGCACCACCCTCGCCGATTGTCCACTGCTCGAGTTCACACTGAGGACGCGTGTTCACATCTTCCCGGCTTCCGTTTGCAGTCGTAGACCCAGAGGCAGTCTGGGCTGCTGCTGGGTGAGGTGACGACTTCCTGTTAGACTTGTCGATTCCCAGGTGCGTCTCACACCCCCGTGAAAGTGCTTCGGTCAGTGCTGCTTCTCCAGATCAGAAGACACGGCAGATCCTTAACCTCAACGTTCAGAGCCTGTCAAGGGCCGTGGCTCAGCTGCTGCCGTGAAGGTCACAGGGGAGGGCGATGCGCAGGTGCCATGGAGGCTGCCAGGCATGCGGTCACACCTGCTGACACTGTCATCCTGCCGGGGGTCGCAGCAGCCACACGTGCTAGCCTTTCCGATTGAGGTCCCACCAGGCAGGACTGAAACAGAACGGAGCACACAGGTCTTTCCCGTCCATTATTCTCTTCTCCCGCATGGGAGCTCCTTCCTGGGGCCAGGGAATGGAAGGAAAGTGGACGTGCGGGGACGCCAGCTGTGAGGCAGCTCACCGGAGCGGGACGGGGAGAAAAGACTAATGTGCAAGAATGCAAAAGTGGACCAGGTATAACAGTGCCTTCAGTTTAATACCTGGAAAATGCTTTCGGTGAAAACACACTGAAGTGGAGGATGGTAAATGTTGAATTGGAATACAATGACGTTGGGTGTCCCGTAACCAGTGGCCGTATCATCTGCTAACTCTTCACCTGCATCACCTGGTGACCCAGAAGTCCCGCTCCCAGGCATTTCCTCTGGAGACAGGAGCTCATCAGACCACCAGACTACGTGAGTCCTTTCTAAGGACCACATCTGGAAGCAGCCCAGATGCCTGCCGACAGGAGACGGGGGAGAGCGGGCGGCCGCAGGCCCAGACGCCGGAATGCCGCAGTGCAGCGGTACATCGAATGCGGCAGCAGAAATGCACTGTTACCCCGCACAGCAAATGCATGAGTACGGCAGCCGCGGAAAGGAGCGAGAGGGGCCGCGCAGGACTAACGGGTGTGAATGATTGCCTTGACGTAGATTCCAAGAATACACGTGACTGTGGTCATAGATCTGTCCCCCTCACCCCGGGCCACTAGCCCGCAACGAGTGGCGGGCAGCGAAAGGTTGGCTGGGAAAAACACGTGGGAACGTCTCGTGTGCTGGGAATCTCCCAGGTCTCACCGGAAAGCGGTTCGTAGGTGCGCACTACTCCGTTAAAGCGCCAGGAGCTGTATTTTCCAGGGTGGGCACGCTACTTATGTAGATTATACTTCAATTAAAGTAAAACACTAAATTTCCCAAGAAATAACAATATTAATAATAAACGACAGTTAAGAATTATTGAGCCTTTATTATGAGTTTTCTGTGTTTATTTGGTAATTCTCTCCTTAGAACAAACGTCCGTTTATTGCATGGGAATTTTTAATTCCCAGTTCGTACAACGTGTAGGGAGGTGGATTATCCGCCCCCGGCCCCAGGGCAGAGGGAGTAGCGCAGCGGAGAATGGAGCCACGGCCACGGCGTGTGCTGGGAAGCCTGTCTGAGGAAGGCAGGAGGCACAAGGAGACGGAGGAGGATTTGGTCTTGAAGACGAGATGAGACGGATCCGTATTATGCTGCCTGCCTTTAAGTTCTGCAAATGGGCTTTCAGAAAATATGATTAAAAAAAAAAAAAAGCCTTGCCTTTGGTTTTCTGTGATTAAAAAGGAAAATGCATTTTTATTTCTACGAAACTGTGCTGCGATACATCTTCCCTTAGAGCGGAGGACATCGGTAGAAACAGTGACCGGCGATGCAGATTTTTCCAGGAAGTTAACCGTGCAGAGGCGGGCGACAGCCCAGGGCGGGAGGCCCACGGCCTGACCACGGCGTCGACGCTCTGCCAGCGTCTCTGTCTAACCAGGCGCCCGAGTTTGACCAGGCGGCTCTCACTGCCCGCCTGCCCGAGGCTCCCGTAAACAGGGACTATGAGGAGACAGATCACAGCAAGATTATTTTCAAGGACACAGAAGAGTCCTTTAAATGTGCTTAATTCTTGGAAATTAATTATCCTTACCTACTCAAATGGAGGTGCTGCTACCAGAGACCAAGTAATACTTTAGAGAAACGTTAATTTGCCCCCTAAAGTCAGCGATTGAGTTCTTGCTACAAAAGTTAAATTTCCTTCATTAGTTCTTAACCCAGGGTGGCGTTGTAACCCCGGGGTGGGGATCAGGGCGGACGGCAGCAGGAAAGCTCGTGGTTTCCCTCATTGAGTGCGCTCCTGGACAAGAGGCCAGGGCGTGCAGCAGAAGAGCGTCTGCCAGGCAGCTGGGAGGGAGTTAGAGCTGGAGCGGGGGGCAGGCAGGGCAAGCGGACCGACGCCGTGTCCGGAGCCGTGAATACCCACGACGTGCAGGAAGAGAAGTAGCCCCGATTCAGGGGTGCGGCCGGTCCCGTTCTCGCCGCTTCTGTTACGCTGGATGCTGTAACTGATCTGTTGATGAAAGGGAAGCACACCTCACCCAGGAAGACGGGGCACGAAGAAGCTTCTTGAATCATAGAGCTCTCAGTTAGTTTTATGCAAATCCAGGCAAGAACACAGGTGCCAGCTGATGTTTGTACTTTAAGATATGGATGAGAGAGGCAACATTTATGGGCCCTGTCAGAGACGCGGCCTCCGCCCCCGGCGCGTTACACATTTCCAGGCACGTGTTTTTTGTAGGGTATAGGTGATACCGCCCTTTCAGAGATTTCCCCCTTCAGTAGCCCCGATGACCACGGAGACAAACGTGCCTTCCTTCTGGGCCACGTTTAATTAACGAGTGGTGGAGAGCGTCCTTTGTAAGGCGGCGACTTTTCCTGTGCACCCGGTGAAGACAGGCTGTGTATGAGAGGGTGTGGAAACACGTCCCACGGGTGAAGGGACTGCACTCAGGCCCGTGGCCGGCGTCTCCGCAGCTGGACAGTTAGGGATGAATGCGCCTCCTCTAGTCAATATCGACTCTGTGAAGGACTTGGTATCTGAGCTAATGTCGCGCTGGATCGCAATTGCTCAAAGGCCGAGTGGGTGAATTGCCACACGCCCGTGCATTCAATAGGCATAAATATTTTTAGCCTCAAGAGCTAACGATGGGCTGTAAATTCTTGTTTGCGTTGCTATGGTAATTTGTATTGTCACTATTTTAATAACCACATCAAACGCAGGCATTAAGTAGCAATATAACAGCTCTAGATAATTTAACAGCAACCAGTCCTAACAACTTGTGGCAGCATTTGACATATGATACAAGGAAATTAAAAACAAATGGATAGAAATGAATCACTGGAAGCCTACCGCATGTAAATGCGCTGCGCTGCCGGCGCAAGCGCTGCACTGAAGCGGTCTGATGGGGGAGCGGTGCTTGGTGAGGCAGGGGCCGCAGTCTGTGCCGTGCGTTTAGTGAGGTAGACGGCGCAGGTTTCGGGGCTGTCTGTGGCAGA
Organism: Mormoops blainvillei; assembly: GCA_004026545.1. Taxonomy (NCBI): domain Eukaryota; kingdom Metazoa; phylum Chordata; class Mammalia; order Chiroptera; family Mormoopidae; genus Mormoops; species Mormoops blainvillei. Next base: position 14,787 of record PVJD01014122.1, on the reverse strand, counting down.
GGATGCAGGTGGCTGCGGAGTCACACAGCCAACCGTCCACAGGCCGTGTGTTCGTGGGGGGAAAAGCAGGCACGTGCTGTCTCCGCAGCCTCGGCCGTGGGTGGTTCGTGGAAAGTGGCGCGGCTCTGAAGCAGCACCAAGCCCGAAGTGCTCGAACACACCGTCAGGTCTGGAGGTGCCAGTTCTGTAAATAGTCAGAACGAGCCTCTTCGTGGGCAGGCTGCTGGCGGGCAGGTGCCCGAGGCCAGATAGTCCTGCTCTGAATGCGGGCTGCACGTGAAGACTGTCCAAATTTTTTAAAATAGATCAGATGCATGCTGAAAAAAATTACTATGTCTGTAGGCTAGAGAAACGAATGTTCTCTTCAGCAAGTTGAGAACCCCACTTTTCAGTGCAGAGGGCCAGCTCCCGGGAGAGAGCTCGGCCGCCCCGTCAGCGGGGCCTGCGGGGGCTCATGGAGGCCCCGGGGCCCGTGCCCTCGTTTCTGGCATCACCATAGCGCGGTGCAACTGGAGAACTGAAGTAACACTCCTGCCTGTTTTCCTCTGTGGTTCATTGAGCCGAGATAGAAACTTTCAGTAGCGCAGCCAGCAGAGTGTCCTCTCTCCTGATGCCCTGGTGACAGCCACTTGGAAAGGCGGGACAGCCCTCCCCAGTGCCGCGGCCTCCAGCCAAGCCTGGCGGCTTTCTGCAGCGCCCACAGATGCCGATGCAGGCCCTGGCCAAGAAACCGGGGCTCTTGGAGTCCAAGCGATCGAGACGCCCCCGGTGCCGGGCCGCGCTGCCAGGACCACAGCCGCCTCGTGCGGGCGGCGCTGCCCCCGGGCGGGGCCTCCCCGGCTGGCCCTTCTCACAGCTCGGCAGGCCCCCCACACACACTCACTGGACAGGGGCGAGGGTCGCAAAAGGCGCCAGAGCGGTCCTCCTCGTGCCGGGCCTCTCAGGTGTTCAGCCAGCGTTCTCTTGTTATAATTATTCACGTAATTTATTTTACCAACATCTGTTATTGGACTTGTCGGTGATTTCCAATACGTTAATGTTTTAAATAACTCTTAAAAACTTCCTTGTCTTCCTGCCTGTGTATATGTGTTTGTTACAGTGTGATATATACCAAGGAAGCTTTTCTTGTCTGAAAGTATAGGAAAAAATTGATTTTTGCTATGAAGTCATTCATGATAGCAGAAATGATGACAAATACCATAGTTTAAATGGGCTTCCTCTGGAAGGACTACATCATCCTTTATTTTCATCAAGAAATTGACCCACGAAAGCTTCATCTCAGGCGGTCAGCCCAGACCTCTGCCACGAGGGGCCTTGGTGGGGACGGCCGTCAGAAACGGTGAAATTACTGAGACGGCACACAGGTCAGAAAGCCGTCTGTTTTCCCAACCATGGGAGCACCTTCCTCGCCGCCTTTCCTTCGGAAGACAGGCACTTCAGGATATCAAAGGTGCTGGGGCTTTACACACCCACCGGCCTAAGGACTGTCGACGGAGCGTTGGAAACACGTCTGTATGCACACAGCACCACCTCCTGCTTCGCATGCCCACGACGGCGTGACACATGAGAGCGGGCAGGTGGTGGTAGGGACGGACAGGCCCCCCTCGAGAACCAACCGGTGTCACCGATCCATGCACCGGTGGGAGGAGGAGCCAAGCCGAGACCGTGGCAGAACCCTGGGCTCGAGGGACGGGTGGAGGGACAGCCGCTAACAGAGGCGGCAGGTTGTAGCCCGGCGCCTCTGTGGTCTCAGTGAAATGACAAGTGGGCCAGGAGCAACCCGACCGCGGGAGTCCGCGCCTCGGCCGGAGGCTCCCGCTCCGCACGCAGGGGTGAGGCAAGGCCAGGCTGGTCTTCCGTGGACACGTGGCTTTCTGGTGGCTCCCGCTCCCCTTGGCAGGCCCCTCTCAGGCTGAACCTGGTCCCGGAGTCCTGGTGTTTGCTTTGGTGCCTGAGCAGGGCTGGCAGCAAAAGCCAGCGACTCTCCAGGGATGCGGAGCAGAGCCGCCCGGGCGCGTGGGGCTTGCGGAGCAGGCGAAGCCTCGCGGTGCTGAGCCTGTGAGGCTGCAGGGCTGGTCTGCGGCGGCCCCTGGCGCTCCCGACGCGGGGAGAGAATGCTTCTCCTGTGGCCTCCCCCAGCCTGGTGCCCGGGAGTTCTCGCTGCTGAGCCGCGGAGATTTACGGCTCGCAGCCTGAGGGGCGGGAGGCCGGAGACCAAGGTGCTGGCGGATCCGGTGTCTGGTGGGCTGCGTCCTCACCGATGGGTCTTCTCACAGCGACTTCACGTGGCGAACGCGCCTTCTGGGGACTCTGATAAGGACGTTAATTCCATTAGTGAGGACTTTGCTCCGTGATCTAATTAACCCCAAAAGCCCCGTCTCCTAACAGCATCACCTCGGGGATTAGGATTCCGTGAATTTTGGAAGGACCCAAATCTTCAGTCTCTGGCACCCACTCTAACCAACAGGCATGAGACGCGTGCAGGCAGGAGGTGCCAAAGATGGGGCTTCTGATCCAGACTCTGTGAGCCTCTCCACCGGCCCGCCCTGGAGCAGCCGGACGCCAGCCGCAAGGGGCACGAGCTCCACGGGCGAGTGCGCCGGAGAGGCGGACCCGCCAAATCCCCGCAGGCCTTTGCCAGGGCCTGGCGTGCCGCGTGTCCCCAGTTACAGTGGCGACCTCGCCCCGGGGGCGCTGTGAAATGCCAGAGGCTCCGGAGCTGCTGTTTCCGAGCTCTGCCGCTTCGGAGACAGACTCTGTGGCCGCTGCGCCGGGGGCTGCGCCGGGCTCCGGACGCTCAGGCACAGAGGAGAGGGGCCTGCTCCCTCGAGGGGTGTCTGTTGCGGGCGGGCTGCCGGGACGCGGGGAGGCCGGCACAGGGGCGCGGCCGCTGACCCTTGAACGGCAGGGGTTCGAGCTTATACGTGGGTTTTTAAAAATAGACCCATACAGTGTTGTAAATGCATTTTCTCTCCCTTATGATCTTCTTAGTAACATTTTACTTTCTCTAGCTTACTTTATTGTAAGGATACAGTGTATCAAACATGGAGCATGCAAAATGTGCATTACCGGGCTGCGCGCGTGGCCAGCAGGGCGTCTGGTCCGCGGCGGGCTCTTGGCCGCCGAGCTGGGGGAGCCTGCGGGGCCAGGTTGCTCTCCTCAGAATCCAGGTGTTTGTTCGGAGCCCTTCCAGAGAGGATTTGCTTTGTTCTTAGAATATTCAGATGGATGATGCGGCCTGAAACTCGGGGACCACATCACACAGCCGATAGGTGAGCCAACCCAGAAAAGACGGGACGTAGACATGAGAGAGCCCTGAGCTTTGACGCCCCCGTGGAAGCCCCAAGCCCTAGGCACAGCTGGAACCGGATTGCCAGTCACACGACTCAGCAAACTCCCTTTCCCACAGCCAAACCGGGTCGGGTGGGGCTGTATGCCACTGATATCTGCAGAAAGTTCAGACTGATGGGACACAGGCCCCTGGCTGACAAAAAGCCACCGCCGTCCGCGGCCGATCGCTCCCTCACTTGCGGGGCCACCGCTGAGCCCACCCTTCCAGCCCAGCACCGCCTACAGCGCGCGCCAGGCCTGCCCCTCAGCGTCTTTCTAACCCCAGCCAACGTCGCTAAGGTGGAAAAGGCTCTGTGGGCGAGGCCCTGCTGCGGACAGAGGCCGGCAGCACCTGGGGCCTCTGAGCCCCAGAGCGCGACTCCAGCTGCCTGGGGCGGTGCGCGAAATGCGTCCCCACAGCGCGCAGCAGCCGCGGCCCGTGAGCCTCCACCGGGGGCCCAGAGCGCAGCGTCCACCGGAAATGAGATGAGAGAAATAGGCTCCTTCCTTTATTGTGCTGGAAGGGTGATTTAATAATATTGTCTTCAAAGATAGTATTACCATTTCACTAAAGGCAGTGTGAATAGAGCAAAACTTTAATGGGCTACAAAGCACAGGCAGCTGGAGACAGAAACGGATGCATAAGATATTCTTCAGGGCATGTTCTCTGTCTCGCTCTGCCTCCGTCTCCAGTTTCTCTCTCCTCCACTCGGCAGAGATAATCAGTTTAATTAACATCAGGTTCTTATCCAGATAAAGTGTCTGCCTATTTTTGTGATCATAAAACCTTTAGTGATTCAAGTGTAAGGACTTTACCTGGTCCCTGAGGACAGAGTCAACACTGGCCAAGTGCCCATGAACCTGGTCTCTGGCTGGAGCAGGTCTGAGCTGGGCAGGGACCCCATGGCACTGGGCCGCGTTCTAGTTCCGACTGGCCTGGGCTGGCCTCCCCGGTTGGCTTTGCAAATTCAGACTCAGGGGACCTAGACATCGGGGTTTACCCCAGAAGAAAAAATAACAACTGTGGTCTTCTCTGTGTTTTATTTGTTCTTGCGTTTTGACCAGTCTCGGGGGTAAGAAGAGGAAGCTGCTGCTAACGGCCTCTGCTCTGCACTGCGGACACAAGCGTTTCAGAGCGAAGAGCGCGTTTATTGTAGGGGGAACATTGACTGTTCCTTTGTGTCACTCTGTTGTGTGTTTAACAGTCAGGAGCACGGGTCTGTTTCAATGAGGAGAGCGCGTGCAGGAGAGTAGGCCCACGGCGAGCGGCTCTTCTCGCCCTGGGTCTCTGGCTCTGGCGCACAGCGCCTTTCCCAAAACAGCCAAAGCAGGACGGCTCTCGATGCGCCCTGTGTCCCAGGCCACTGTGGCCACCTTTGTGCCGAGCCCTCTTTCTTGCGGGCATACCTGTGAGCGCTGTGCGCCCCACCAGGCACTTGGGTAGAATCCACCCCCCCCCCTTTTTGGTATATTTTATTGATTATGCTATTACAGTTGTCCCATTTTTTTCTCTCCTTTATCCCCTCCACGCTATACCCCATCCCATCACCCCTCCCCCTGTTCTTATGGGTTGTTCATGTCTATGGATTGTGCATGTCAGTTCTTTGGCTTCTCAATTTCCTATACTATTCTAAACCTCCCCTGTCTGTTTTGTTCTGTTTTGTTTTTTGTCAACATTTTCCCACCACCACTTTCCCCAGCCCCACCCACCCCCACCTCCCCGCCTCAATCCTTCCCCCATTTGGCTTTGTCGGTGGGTCCTTTGTGCATGTTCCTTGATGACCCTTTCCCTTCTTTTCCCCTGTTATCGCCCCCCTCCTCCCCTCTGGTTATGGTAAGTTTTTTATTTCAATGTTACTGGTTATATTTTGCTTGCTTGTTTATTTTGTTGATTAGGTTCCACTTATAGGTGAGATCAAGAATCCCTACCCTTGGAAGGGAGCTTTAATTGGAGCCTTGGAGGGGCACCACTCAGACAGCCTCCCCCCTGCTCTCGGCATGGGCGGGGCTTTTGGACCGACTGAGCACGGTTCTCATTAGGGAAACTGGCGTTTTGGTCAGTGTATCCCACGCACACACGCCCAGCGCCTTCCACAGACAGGACACAGCCTCACGAGGATGCGTGTTTGCTGGGGGGTATACCGCCTGGCGACTGAGGCTGAGGCGGGGCCCTGGGATCTCATTTAACCCTCACAATGAGGACGTCTGTTAGCAGGGGCTCAGGTTGTACGGGCTGAGCATCAAAATGCAAAGGAGCCTGTCTTCAAGTGACTGGGATGCTCGGGGACCCTCCCCCGCCCTCACCAGCAGCTAAGGATTTGGTAGGCATCTTAGAAAAAGAGCGGCCCGAATGTCAAAACGTCTGCCGACAGCCTTCTGTTTTTTGTCTGTCTTCGTCATGTCTTGGTGACTCCCCCTTCCTGGGGTATCATTACCGCGGAGAGCGTCTGGGCATGTACAGCGAAGCCCGTGGGCTGCGTACTTCGGGGGCCATTTCCTCCAGGAGGATTCCACATGCGTTCTGAGCTTAGCAACCTGCACCCATGTGAGACGCGACCCACTGCGCACAGGGAGGAAACGGTGTAAGTAACAGAAGCTGGTCAAGTGCTGCACGTGCTCCCACAGGGCCTCCCCGCCTGAGAACCCGCTCTGGTGACTTGTCTCAAGTGGCTGGGGAGAGGGGGTGCAGACGCACGTGCAGAGAAGCCACTTTCACTCGACCCTGCCGGCGGCCCGCGGAGAGGGGTCGTGGGGTTGATGCCGGTGAGCGGGCTGCTGTATTGAAACCCTTGGAAGGCAGGTTAGGACGTGGCCTAAATTCAAGGGAAGATGTGCGCTTGTTCTCGACCTCTGCCCTCCACCCCCCCGCTCCCCTGCCGACAGTGGGCAACAGCTGCAAGGGTGTGAGTCTGACCGCTGAAGTCCGAGCGAGACGCCGTCGGACCAAGAGCCGGTCTCCAGGCAGACGCGTCTGCAGGACGCACTTCCGTCTCCAAGCCAGCACGATCCTCCTCTCGGAACAGGCGTGTCCACAAGCTGTTCCCAGCGCCATGACTCTGCTCAGTGACTCGGCTCGCCACGAAACCTCGTGAGAAAAGATGCGGTAGTGCGGCCTGGCTCTGTCTGCCTCCACTGCCCGAGAAGGGACTTTCCCTGAAATGGACATTCAGGGAAACTGAAGCCTATTTGTCGGTTTGGCGCTGGCCACACATGACCTGTCATAGTCTCAAAAGCGGAAGAGACACGAGTGTGCCAGGAATTCTGAGAATAGGGCAGAGGCGCTCGGCGGCACTAAATCTCAGTTGGGAACTCTCGTCCTGGGAGGCGCCTTGGCGTGGGAGAAGGCTCTAGAGAGAAAGTTATGTCCATCATTAAGCTGGCTGCGCAGATGAGTCCCAGAGAGTCAAACGTCTCTGCAGACTTCCTGGAAATGTCACCAACACCCACATCTTTCAGGACCGCTGGCCATAGGCCAGCAGACCGAGTCAATTTTTTAATATCAGGACTTGCCCTTTGGGATGTTCCTGTTGTATTAATCTATGCAGCAGCCTACCAAGAAATATTTCACTTGGAACACGAGTCCGTTGGACTGTGTCTTCCAGAGAGTGAAGCCAGCACGTTGCATTCATAACACGTGATTTAAATATTCCCGGCATCTGCCATGACTGTCCCTTATTAACTAACACATTCCTGTGCGTGTCCGTCTGGGTGTGGCCTCCTCTCGCTAAAGAGGCCGGAAGCTACGAGCAGAGGACTGGCTTTTGACAGGCACAGATGCTCAGCTTGGGACCGAGTGGATCAGACATTCGTCTCGTGTTGCTCTTGAGGTGTCCTCCCGAGACGTGCGTCTGCGGGGCGCGGGCACGTTTGCCCTGGGGAGTACATGTTTCCCAAATACCCGCCGAGCGTCCAGCAGCTCGGTGCCAGTGCCCAGCGGGGCACCTGAATTTCTGAACTGAGAGAACATGCAGTTTGACTGCATGAGCCTCGAATTAGGTGGACTCCAGGGACCACAGCGATGTGCGGCGTTTAAACGGGTGACTTCCCCCAGAGCAGAAGTCCGGTTATCGAGGGCCCAAGGGAAGAACCGGGAAACTGATACGGAAGGCTCTCCACTTGGCCGCACTCCCCTAGGGTCCAGTTGTGTCTGCTTAGTGTCGTGACTATGGGTAGATAGGGTCGCCTTTGTATAGGCTCTGTGAGATCACTTAGGGACACGAGTTAGCCAGTGTCGCACAGTTTACACTCTTTCACATGATGCTCTCTCACAGTCTGCTCAAATTTAGGAGCACTTCAATTTCTGCAAAGTCCCGAAAGGCTAAGATTTCCCACATCAGAAAAAGAGTTTCCTGTATTTATAAATCCTTGTTTCATCATAGACCTTCAGTAGAGCCTTAAAAAAGGAGGCATGGTTTTCCTAGCTCACCCCATTCCTCTCCTGCCCTCCCCCCACGTTCTCCTTAAAGACCTGAGAAGGACAGAAGACCCTAATAGCGTGCAGTTCCTTCTACTGTGAAGACCACCACTTAGAGTGACAGAGTCTACACCCCAGCCTCAGTAGATCGTGGGCCAGCATTCCTCTTCCACTGATGTGGAGTCTGAGGCCTGGAGAAGCCAGGGTCTTGCTTGTGGTCATTTTTGTGTGTTGGGATGTGTACCCAAAAATATATGTTGAAGTCCTAACCCTTGGTACCTGCGAGTGTGACCCTGTTGGAATCAGGGTCCCTGAGGACGTGATCAAGCTCAGGTGAGGTGATGAGGGTGGGTTTCATCCAGTGTGACTGCTGTCCTCACAAGAGGGGGCATTTGGGCCCTGGGACATAGATGCGAAGACCCTGGGGAGAGATGGCCCTGTGACAGTGGAGGCAGAGACGGGAGGGATGCTGCCACAAACCAAGGTACTCCCGGGACCCCAGCGGCTGAAGAGGAAGGAACAGCCTCCATCCCAGAGTCTTCAGGGGTGCAGGGCCCTGCCGGCCCCTGGGCGTCAGGGCTCTGAGCTCTGGAGCCTTGAGAGGACACAGTCCTGTTTACGGTCACCCACGCTGTCCTGCTTAGTCGCAGCAGCTCTGGGGGACCAGTACAGTCATAAAATACTACTGAGGGGGAGACAGGCACATGACCCATGGGCCCTCTGGGCCACAGCCCACCCCCGAGCCCTGACCCCTGCCTGCCTGCGGGACGGGCGCCCATCGAGACTTTTCGCCGTGACAGGCTGGCTATGGGCTCCGGGGTCTCATGACAGGGTGGGAAAAGAAGAACAGACCCCGAAAAGATTCACTGAAAGATAATCCGTGTCCTATCAGTACCTCTAGAGAATTTTTGCAAGTAAATAAAAATAACTTATACTGTAATTTTCAGTGATTGGAGATCTTTCACGTTTGCGAAGAGAAACCGGTCTAAATACAATGTTTCTTTAAACCAAGAGCTATGTCCGAGCCCCTGATCCCATCAGCACAAATTGGGCCCCGTCTCTTGGAGGACCCGCGAGGTACTGGAATGTGGCATTCGCGGTGGTTCGCAGCTGTCGTGAGTTAGAACTCGCCGTTGACTCTGCTAGCTTCTCTGGCTGTTCATGTTCTAATAACACAAGTCTTGGGAAGATCATCAATTATGTATTATTCTGTGTTCTAGAGTATAGTGTACACAGCTCCTTCAAGCTGTTATTTCTCTGCGACCTTCCCCAAACCTACCTTAAATGCCTGAGGCCTAATTGCTGCTTGGTAATGATGTGTTGCATGAATCAGTTCAGGTTCACATTCTTTTAAAGTGACCTGAATGGTAAGGTAAGACTCACGTACGTACACGTGTACATTGCGTATCCCGACAAAGTTACCACTCGGCGTGTCCTCAGCAGTATTTGTGTTGTTTCGGAAGTTCCCCGAAGGGTTTTCCAAGCCTGTGGGGATGGGCGGTCATATCACCTCCAGGCTGTGCATGTTCTGGGTGGACCTGCTGGCAGCAGAGCTGACGACTGCGCTGGGCGTCCAGCGCACCCTTCAGTCCTGCGAGCGACCACTCAGACCACAGCCACTGCGCGTTCCCTCTAGCGCTGAGCTGCTCGCTCCTGCCAGTCAGATCCCCTTCAGAGCCCTGGGCCGCAGTTTGGTTTCAGGGTGCGCAGCGCCTGGACATTCAGGGTGGGCACTAGCCCCCACGTGCAGCAGGACCTTCCCGGGGGGTTGGCCGTGGTGCAGACCCCCAACTGGAGAGTCCTCTGAAAGGGATACTTGCAGACGCGTCACGACTGGGCTCTGTGCCACGTGAAATTGTAATTAGCGCCGACAGTGTAATTTGCACTCATTTACGGCTCCATTTCCACCCCCTTGGCTAACAAGCTCATCGGTCTCTGTGATGGAAGCCCCTCTGTGCAGAGACACCCGGGAGGGGCACAGACGGGAAGTGGGCGCCGTGGGGCCGCTGGCGGGTGCGCAGCCCGGCAGTGCCCAGAGCGTCCTCACCCCTCCGTGTGGGGAGGAAGCAGCTCTGTGGGACGGGGCGTGACTCCTCCTTGGTGTACGTGCACTCGGCTTCAGCTGCAGGGGACTCTTAAGGGAAATGGGCAACACAGCCACCCTGGGCCCACGTCCCCTTGCAGGCCCGAAGAGGGCGCTCACCACGCAGCCAGAGCTGCGGCTGGGGTGTGGCTGACGGTGTGGTCCTCACTCACCTGGTGAAGGGACGGAGTCCCAGGGTCTCCTGCCATCCTGTGGCAGGTGCAGTAGGAGCAGCCCCGCTCTCTGCCCCACCTGGCTCTGAACGCGGGCGGGATTTGGGAAACGCCATCTTCGAGGTGCGCCAGGTCCCCAGGCCGTCCCTGCGATGCCCCTCCCCACGCCCAGGCCCACTGCCTGGAATGCAGTTGCGGTTTCGGGGACGGTCTTTTAAGACAGATTCAAGCTAAGGTTTCCCCCGCCTGTTACTTCTCACGCAAGCTCTGCGGCTCGGGGCATCAGTGTCCTGGGCGCTGGGCAGATAGATCGTAGCAATGGAGGCATTCCCGGCGTCCCCACTGCCCTGTTGGCAGACCCTAGAGCCCCCCGAGGATGACAGGCCAGGTTTTATGGTGGCGCAGGTGAACGATAGAGTGAAAACCGCCTCTGACCGGGCGGCCTGGTGGCTGTCTGGTTTGTTGACACAGAGGCGCCCGGTCGGTCCGCTACTGCGGAGGGAGCCGCCCATTCCCCGCCCTCCTGTTTGCGGGCCTCCCGTGCTCGCTGGGGGTCTTTTGGGTGGGCCTCGGGATTTAGTGTTCCCCAGTTCCCGTTCCTCTTCTTAGGCTTTCTCAGTGGTCCCCCGAAGTTCTCTGGAGAAAGGACATCTCGCTCACTAAGATGTAACTGGATTTTTTCGAACTGAGGGGCCATCTCGGCATTGCTGGGAAGTCTCAGCGAGCGGGTTCGGAGACCTGGGGTCCTGCCGTACGGCTGACCAGCTCCTCCACGGAGCGGCGTGCGGCCAAGGAGGAGCCGTGGACACCTCTCTGCCTCTCAGCGGGCGGGGCTGTGTGCTGTGGTGGGGACTGAGTGGGAACCTGTCACCATTGCACCGCCACCCTCGTAATCCAGTGACCTCTGGGTGTGTGTGTGTGTGTGTGTGTGTGACAGAGAGGGGCAGGGGGGAGAGAGAGAGAGAGACAGGGGCACACAAAGAAGGAACAGACTGACTCCGAGCCTCCGCGGGCCTCGAGGCATCAGCCAGCCCTTCACCACTCGGATACGAAGGGACGGGCCGGAAGCTGCCTCTAAGAGGCTGAGGAGCAAGCTCAGGTTTTGGCCAAATATGGTCAAAAATTAATGTTGGAATCTACCAAAAAGTTGGGCCTTTATACAGAAAAAGTACAGCTCCTCCACTGGGAGCGCTAACTGGCCATGATTTAAGATTAAGAACCAGAAGTAAAGCCTTAAAAAGATTAAAACGCAGCCTCAAATCAGCTCAATTTATGACTGGATTGAGGTTCACCGCCTGCGGTCTAACTGCGGGCCCGAGCTGAAATAAAACCTCCCTGGAAGAATGTGACATTACCCGGAGGTGCAGGTTGTTTTATGTAAGTGTTCAGCATTTAGTTAACAACAACAACAAAAAAGAATAAAGCCCCCTCCTCCCCGAGAACGCCAGTGTACTAGACCAAGAGAAAGAGACAAGTCAAGAGAAACACCCTCATGGGGTGTGCCAACATTTTAGATACAGATTTAAGAATTGCGATTCGTATACTTTAAAAATTGGATCATATGCAACTAGAGTAGTTCTATAAATGGAACCTTAGAACAAAATTAAATGAAAATTCTAGAACTGAGAACAAAAATAACTGAAATAAAGTGCTCCATATATATATATATTTTATTTTTTATTTTTATTTTTTTTTTTCTGATTATCCGTCACCTTGATTCAGGTCCATCCAAAGGATTGAAGCTGGGTGACTTTAATAAGACTGTTAAACCCAGGATCTCTAACGTTCTGCGGTCTTTGGGCCTCTGAGATGGACGGATGGCAGTCTACACTGTTAGCCAGGAATATTTCTCTTTAGTTCTTGTCCCGATCTCTGGTGCAGACTGATTAGTTAATTCGCAGGAGTGTCAGTGAATCAGCCGTGCTCTCCTGGGATCCGGGAAGTTAATGAGGTCTGTAAACGTGCTGTGACTTGGCGAGCGCCACTGCACCCTGTCCAAGTGGTGGCAGGTGGCTCGGAGCGCAGGAGATTGGCGTGGGAAGTGCCAGGGTCTGGTGGCAGCAGCGGGGCCTCACGCTGAGGAGAGGGGCTGACTCACTGAGGCAGCTGACGGTGCGGCCTGCTGCTCCCGAGACATGCAGGGTCGGGGGGAACCCCGGCACGGTTCCCCCCTTGCCTCCCACATCGGGGGTGGGAACGCCTGACCGAGCCTGAGCTCAGGCAGAAACAGACCTCCATGCCATTCGTGTCTGCGCACAGGGAAGGGCCCCCAGAACCTCCAAGAGATTTTGCACATTAAAGTCACAAGGTAGTTACTTGACGCCTAAACCCACAGCAGATAAGAAACTGCAAATTGGAAAATGGGATCAAACAACAGACAGGAGATATGACAGCTAAGAATAAGAGACAATAAAATGAAATAAAACAAACCTACACACCGCAGAAACAAGAGCTCACGAAAGCATCAGGCTTGGCCTCTAATTATTAGAGCAAATATCTCCTGTGATTTCAGGAGGCCCTACATTTGTCTTCACGTTTCTTTGCAATATCAAAACGCATGTGTGTATGTAATTATAACGTTGAGCCATGATCAGAAGGTTAAGCAATAATCAGTAGAGTTTGGGCAAAATGTAATATTCTAAAAATAACCCCACTCCACCTGAAATAGCAAATGCACGGGTCTTAACACGGGGCGGCTGCTGTCATAGATGTTGTCTAGCGAAACTCCGTGCCTCCTCAGAAGGACAGTGCGGTATCACACCCCCCGCACATGTGCATGGCGGGAGGTTCCAGAACGTGCTCAGACCCTCCAGCGGGCCGCGGAATCTGGGTTTGGACCCAGGAGGCTCTGCCGTGGCCTCTGCCCGCGTTCTTCCGCACGCATAGCTCAGTCCCCACGGTGGCTTGAAAGAGCCACGGCGTGTTCTTTCTCAGGACGTGAGGCCTCTGCGGTGCAGGTTGCGGCTGCTGGACTCCCGGGCTGGCTTCACAGGCAAATTGGGCGGATGCCGCTCGGCGGCGGGGGTGGGGGCGGTTCATGTTTGAGAGCACTGAGCGTCAGCTCTGGGAGCCATATTAATAAGCATCTTAAGTGGACAGACGTGGCAACCACTAATTAGAAAAGAAATTCTACAACAGGGTTAGGATGAGCGAGACAGCGGTCGCCACGTAGTGCTGTGCCGATGCCCAGAACCCGCGGCTGCGCCCTCCTGCTCGCCCGTCAGCCTCGTGCGCTCCGTGGCTGGCGGCCTTGCAGGAAGGCGGCTGTGCTCGGGCGCGAGCGCGGCCCTAAGTAACTCCGGGGCTGCAGCGGGCAGGAGTGGAGGCGTGGAGACCAGGGCACCAGTGGCTCCTGCTGCTGCAGTTCGCAAGCTCTTCTTCCTCGGGCCGATGGACAGCCTGTAGCCCCAGTTTCCCATCTTTAAACTTGGCGTGCTGTTGCGGCCATGAGCACAGTAATGCCCACCAGGGCTGTCCACGCCCTAACCCCCAGAACAGGTGCGACCACGGTTAGCCTTTGAGTGGGGAGATTATCTCAGAGACTCTGAGCAGGACCAATGTAATCAGTGAGCCCGTAAAGGCGAGAGCGCCCTCCATAGGGAGTCAGAGTTGCGTCCGAGGAAGAGAGAAGGGGGAGCCGTGGTGGGAGGCGAAGGGGAGAGTCTGGTGCGAGGAGGCGGGCCCTGCCGTCCTGCTGGAGGAATGGGGCCCGGCTGTGCCCCAAGGACTGTGCAAGGCCCCCCAGCTGGACAGACCCCCAGAAGGCAGCTGTCAAGTTCACAGCCTCCATGGGCTAAATTCCACCAGCAGCCCAATGGCCTTCGAAGCTGATTCATCCCCAGAGCGTCAAGGAAGGCAGCCCTGCCAGCACCCTGATTCCGGGCAGGGGTTGTCTGTGTGGAAAGCCCTGCAGTAAGGCGTTTGTGTGGCTCTGAGCATCTGTGCTTGGGGGAGCCCGTCACAGTAGCAGCAGGAAGCAGGTGCCACACACCCTTTAGAATCGCTGTGAGAACTGAGGAGAGGGTTCCCGTGTCTCTCATGGGACTGACCCCCTCCCCACAGTAAAGCCCCGCCGTTGTCAGCCGTGCCCGCTGGCTGTGGTGTGGAGAAGGAGTGGATGGTTCCCCGAAACCCGGGGCGTGCTGCTGGGCACACGGAAGCACTGTTACAAGGAGAAACGCCTGCACGCAAACCGCAGGAGGGCATTGGCTTCGAGAACGTGTACCTGAGGACCCCTGGTCCTCGCTCCCTGTTTTCAGAGGGCACCTACTGAGGAGTGTGAGGCAGCTGAAAAGCCGCTGCTCATTTAAAGAAACACTGAAAGTAATTTTGTTTGTATTTCCATGATTAGGTTGTTCAAAATAGAATTTTTTCTGGAGGAAAAGATCATTTTCTGTTTATGTCGATCGAATTCAGACCTTCCCCAACCTTGATAGCTCCTGGAAGCGGAAGGCTTTTTCTCCCCCTGCAGCTTCCCATCAGTGTGTCCCTTCTCCCTCAGGAATAAGTGCGCTAATGGAGGCGCTCAGGCCACAGGGACAGGAGGGGCGCTGTGAGCCCTGGCCCCCTCCACGGACTTCGCTCCCTAGCAACACAGCAGAGCCTCTGACCGTCAAGTCCACCAACAGGCCAGACCTGGGAACACCTGCCTTCGACAGCCCGGCGCAGTGCTTGGCGTGAGAATGCCAGGGTGCCGTCCTCCCTAGCCGGGGGCACCGTTCCACAGCTTTAAAGCCCCGCCGCAGCGAGGGCAGGCCTGAAGCCAGTGGCTCGCGGAAACCAGGGCA
>PVJD01014121.1:0-30578 GCA_004026545.1 Mormoops blainvillei | reverse complement strand
CTCTAATTGCCGCAGGGCTCCTGATCTGTTAAACAGAGCTAATAGCAGCACCTCCCCCTGCAAGCTGTGAGTAGCTGAGCAATTTGGGGCAAGTCAGCTAACTTCCCTGGGTCTCAGTTTCCTGACCAGTACCATGGGGTTGGTATTGGGACAGATGTGATGAAAGCTGAATGAGGAGATACCGGTGAGGCACTCGGGGCCTCCCAGAGGACATGCTCAGGAACTGTGGTGATTATCAGAATAACACGCATCGTGATCCCCCAATGTCTCCCCAGGCCCGTGGCTCTGCAGGTGGCAGGAGGAGGCATGACCCCGCCTCTCAGGAAGACCACGACAAACCTTATGTCTGTGACAGTAAGTACAGGCGATGCCGCCTTCCTTCTCCTGCCCCTGCCCTGCTCCATTATTCCCTGTGCTTCCCTGGTCGTCAGCCCCCAGCCTCAGGCTTGCTAGTCCCCCCTCTGGGGGCTGCACCCCCAGCTCACATGCCTGCCCCGCACCACAACCACCACCTCTTCTCGCCCTCTCTGCCCCCAGGTGTCTGCGTGAGAAGAGCAAGTGGAGAGGCCTCCCCACCTTGGGTGCTGTACTCCTTTCTCTGACAGCACCCTTTTTTATATCCTTCCTCTGGCTCTCTTCTCTTTCACTCTGTCTCCTTAAGATGCATCCCCTATTTCTTAGTCAATTTCAGAGATTTACAAACAAAAACTTAACTCAGAACTCTCCAACAAATGTTCTTGGTTCCTGTGGCTTTTTTTTTTTTCTCATTTGTTTCCCTTTGATTTCTTTTTTTTCCCCTCTTTCTCTTGTCCTACATAGGACAAGTTATGAATCTTCCTCTAGTGATGACTTAGTTAATAAATGGCCCTTGATCCATCTCTAGCCATTCTTGATTGATTCAGGAACATCTTTTGAACAATTGGTTGCCTGGCTCCTGGGTTTAGGGTCCACAGACAGAGCTGGGAAGGGCTGAGGGAGACAACGCCGGAGCAGTGGCAGTGGACCTCCAGAAACCTCCAGCTTTTGCAGGCTTTGCTGTCAGCTGGAGAGCTTTTGTCTTTCTCACCTACCAGAGCATTGGATGGTGGGTTTAAAATTCTTGCCCTAGTTATCTTCTCACTGTATCAGGCACCATCTGCTCATTTCATGACAAGGGCAGCCCTCAAAACCACACGCCCTGACCACCTTCCCTTCCCATCTTTGTTTCCCTGAGGATGCAGAGCTCTGCCACAGGGAAGAATGGCAGCACAGTGACTGAGGCAGGGCCCTGGTGTTGTGGTCCCTTCACGCATCCCGCCCATCTTGCCAGTGTCTGCAGTTTTTGTGAAAGCAGAGTGAGAACTGGGAAGACGGGGTTCAGGGAATACTTTGGGGGTGGTACCATTTCCCTCTTCTTTGCTGGCCTCTTTTGACTTCAAAAAGTTGTTCTGTGCCCGGTGGGGTGACAGCTGGTTGAGGAACATGTTGCTAGAAGACCTCAAACTCCATGACTCCCGTTTGGCTGCCTAATGCACCATGTAGATGACATTTCTGAGACAACTGCAGGTAACATCTCCATCCCAAAAGCAACTCCATTTTAGGCTGAGGAGAGAGCAGGGTGTGGGGTCTGATCCCTCCTACTATGCCAGGAGGTGCCTGCCTTGGTCTGGGTTTCACTTCCTGAATGAGGTTCATAAAAGCCCAAGCATGCTGGCCCTGGGGAGACTGGCCCTGGGCTCGGGGAGGTCCTTCAGACCCCCACCGAACAAGCTTTCCGACTAGGGCTGGGGCAGCTCAGCTATCAAGACTGCCAACAACTGCTTTGGAACTGGGGCTTTGCTCTTGATTCCTCTTTTAAAAAGCTTTATTTTTATTATGTGATTTTTCTGCTACCCTAGATAGTGGAATTGCTGCCTCTCTCATTGGATTCTCAGCCAGTAATAATCCCCTATATTCCCAGGCACGCCACGTGCATCTTCCTTCACCCACCTCTCAGTCCCCCTCCTCACTCCTTTGTCTGACGTCTGCCTCACAGACTGCCCTTTGTGGGCGACCCCGTCTTGCCTGGCTCCCTCTTTCTGCACAAAGTGCCTGCATCACCCCCTCTCCCCCAGCTCCGGTGACTTTGTTTTAAGGGCTCTCAATGTCATTTGCTTTTCCTGTTCCCTCCCCACAGGGTCTTTTCCTCCTTCTGTTTATGCTTTTGTACTTGGGAGGCCTGATCACAGGCCTGACGCTGGTTTTCTGGAAGTCTCTGCGGCCGATTTCTTGGCTCTGCCTGCACAGGCACTGCCTCCCTTTTCCTCCCCTGGGCAGAGCAAGGTCCACCCTAGATTGCCCTTCTCTTTCTGGCTCTCTTAGGAAACTGTGTGGCAGCTCAGTGATTAATAGACTTTATTTTTATCTGGTGCCCTTCAGACATGTGATCCTTTGGGATAGGAATGACCTTTAGAGAGGTCATGAGGCCCACCCCGCACCCCCGAACTCAGCAAGGAATGCTTTTAATAATCTCTAATGCATCCTAAGTAGAGAGGTGTCTGGTCACCTCCTTGAATGTCCCCAGGGATGGTGTTACCATAAGCTGACCTTTCTTCCATGATTCTAATGGTTCTTTGATTGTTTTCCTTAATAGGAGCTGAAATTTTTGTCTTCTAAAAGATAAGGCCCCCTTATCTTTTGTGCATCTTTTCCCATCAAATAGGTACATTGAGCATTTTTTTCTGTTCTGGAGGTGCTTGTGATGCCACCTCATATTCTTGCTATACCTAGGGTCACATCCCACAATCTCTGTGACAGCCTGCTGTGAATTCCCTTCCAGGTTTACGTTTAAGCTCAGCACTCCCATTGCAAGTAGCTCCAAGGCCAGTTGGCTCCAAGAGCCACAGACACATTGCCTTGTTTATTTCACACATCTTAACACCATCCACAGTTGCAGAGTACAGAAGTTCTGACTCCTTCATTGCTCTTCGTGCCACTGCAGTGACCCCCTGCACGGCCAGGAGGTGGCTGATACCTCTCTGTCTGCATTTGACTATTTCTTCATCCATAAATCACTTGGCGTTTGGCCCTATTGGGTCTCAATAAAGAGATAAAATAATATGTGTCTTCAATATACAGGATTCAATAAAGGCAAATTTAAAGAGATTGCCCACCCAGTAGTTAAATTTCATTCTCCACAGATTTGTGATCACTGCCATTTTTGTGCCATCTGTGGTTTGATTTGCATAATCCTCGCTCCATCTTTCAAGTTATTTATGAAAATATTAGGCCACCTTGGACCCTACCACCTCTTCCCAGGTTTATATGGATTAGTAATAGCTACTTTTCAGATATGATTGTATTTAACTCTTCTTGGTGTATACTTCTACATATAGTTTTCCTATTTTGTTCTTGTTCCCTTTCATGATGGATGGTAGAAATATCTTAGCTGTTAACTTTAGGTGATAGGTAGTTTGCCTATTGTCTTTCACTCAGTTGTTGAATTTATTTCATCTCAGAGAACTATGAAATCACCTGAATGTAATTTATTTTTTACCCAATCCATGGTATGTGTGTAAATGAATACTTCATTTTCCAGCAAGTGACCAATCTCTGTTAATTACCCTAAAAGCTTACCAAGCTTAAGGATTAAAGTTCTGATTCTTCCCTTTCAATCTCCTATTGAAGGAAAAGTGTTCATTACCCACAAACAAAGCAACCGAATATAACTTTGTGGGAAAGGCTGTCGTGTTTGTCGGAGTGTGGATTGGCAGAGAGATAACCTAGAGGCTTATTAAAATGTGGATTCCCAGGCCTCGCACCAGACCCCTTGCATCCGAACCACTGGGAGTGGGCCCAGGAAGCTGCATTTTCCGAGAGCTCCTGAGGGGAAGACTTTTGGGAATGACTAGTTTACCTCATCCACATTGGAAGATTTCTGGCCAACTGCTCAGCCCTTTTTTTATTCCCTGATTTTTGCATCTGGAAGTTCTAGAGTCTCTAGGAATTCTCCAGGCGGAGTGCCACCGGCTTGCGTCATTGTTTTAGTTGGCCTCTTCAGAATCTTTCCAATTCTTTCAGCATTGATAAAAAACTCAGCAAACCCATGTAAAGCTCAGCAGTTCAGCACTTGGCATTAATTTATTTCATAATTTTAAACCCTAACAGTATCATTAGGCCCCTTTCATATGTGGTATGATAACTGGAGATTAGACACATGAAAGGAACCTTTGGGTTTGGGCTACTGGGATGTTTTAAAAATCACTTCCAAGAGTTTACCTCTTCTCTTCCTAACTGCAGCTGACCCTAAATTTTCTGTTAGTGTCATTGGGGCAGACTCTTGACTAGAGACCAGAGGCGGATTTAATGGCGGGTGCGGCGGGCGCGGCAGGTGCACGCCCTGGGCCCCAACTTCTGAAGGGCCCCGCAAAACCCCAACTTTACACTTTTTTCTGATGACACCCAGTTTGATTTCATATGTGCAATACATATATTCAAATTTTATTGGAAATAAAACATAATAGTACATAATATTTTTTATTTATTTAAAAATATGGTTAACATGTATTTTTACTCCCCGACTCTCTTTTTTAAGGGGCCCAATATTTTCTTCTGCTCCCGGGGCCTCAACCGACCTTAATCCGCCTCTGCTAGAGACCTGCTTTTCCATTTCCTTTGTTCGAGGAGCATCGTAAAAAAGATGATGGTAGCGGTGGGGCGGGATTCCGGAGGAGGAAGAACATTTTGTTTCTAAGCCTTCGCCCTTATGGGGGAGCAAAGCATACCTTTTGTCTGGCACAGTAGAAAGGATTTGTGAAGTTCTTTTTTTCTTAAAAATTTTCTAAAAAAACTAATTTTAACTTCTGTGGAACATATATAAATGTTTAATTTAAAGAACATTTAACATGAGACACCTACCCTCTTAACAGATTTTTACGTGTACACTATATATTGTTGACTGTAGGTGCAGTGTCGTACGGTGTATCTCTAGAGCTTCGTCATCTTGCGTGATGCAGACTTTGTGCCTGCTCCGCTCTTTAAATGCTGTGAGTTTGCCTTTTTCAGGATACCTTATAGCTGTGGAATGAGGCAGCGTTTGTTTTTTCTGTGACTGGTTATTTTATTTAGTATAATGTTTTCAAGGTTCATCCATGTTGTTGCATATTGAAATATTTCCACTTTTTAAAGGATAAGTAGTATTCCATTGTATGTCTATACCTCAATTTCTTTTTTCATTCATCTCGACATTTAGGTTGTTTCCACACCTGGCTTTTGTGAGTAGAGCTGCAGTGAACATAGGAATGCTAATATCTCTTTGAGATCCCGTTTTCGATTCTCTTGGATAAAACCCACATGTGGAATTGCTGGATCATACAGTAGTTCTATTTTTAATTTTTTGAGGAACCTGCTCACTGTTTTCCACAGTAGTTGCATCATTTTTGCATTCCCAACAACAGTGCATAACATCCTCTCCACGTCCTCTCCAACATTTAATCTTTTGTTCCCAGCTTTTTTCTGATCACTGTGATAACTTGTGCCAATGGGTACTTATAGTGCAGAGCAGTGTGCTAAGGATAAGCATTTTATATACATTTTTTCTGTAAATCCTCGCACCAACCTTGAAAGGCAGGGCCAACTAACTCCAATTTTCTGTGAAAAAACAGGCTCGGAGAGGTGAAGGGACTTGGCTAAGGTCACACAACTGGTTAATGCTAAAGCTGGCATATGAACCCTGGTTTCTCCAAGTCTGGACACCCTGGGACATCACCGCACAAACTGCAGATGAAATATGCCCTCCTACCTGGAGTTTGGTTTTCTCTGCACACCTTGTTTATGAGGTGAAGCCTAGTCCTCTCTTGACAGATGGCTTCTCGGGGTCAGATTGGCAAGCTGGAGTCAGATGGTAATTATAATTGAATTGGAATGAAATGGATTATATAATTTTGAGCCTCTTAAATCCCTCCATCCTCCCTAAACTGAGGCATTAAGGTGGATTAATGACACAAGGCTGGGGGCATGGCTTATCTCTGAGTCACGGCCAGTATTCACACATCAGGAGTTAGTCTTCTCAGCTCAACCTCTATGTCAGTGAGAACTTTGTTCTCCGCCATCTTTATCCCATGGATATACGTTTTTGATCATATGTATACGGCCTGTGACTGAAAACATGACCTCTTCAGTATTACCTCCCTTCTAGAAATCCAGTGGAGGTGTGACTCTGTCCAGTGGGGCAGTGTCAGAGTAGGGTCCGGGGTCCTTTCCTGCTCTTCTTGGCTGGGCATACTGGCGGGAGGAAGGGTGTGGGGCAGACAGCAAGGAATCCAGGAGCCTGTTCCTGGTTGTACCCTCAGTAGTTACGGCACCGCTTTCCTCACTTGTCAGTGAGGGTGACTCCTTTTTCGAGTCTGACCTGTGCAGTCAGCACTCCTTCTTCACACTCTGGGCTCCTTTCTTCCTGGGCAGTGGCTTAATAGTGAGGCCCTTCACCCAGGATGCAAGGTGTTGGGCTGTGGCATATTACGGAATCTCTGCCAGGCCCCGGCCGAGGGCAGCCACAGGATGGGGGGACTGGCACGTGGGGCAGACATAGCTTGCACCAGGGCAGTCCCAGGAAATCTGCTTGACTGTAGCCTCCTTAAAGCTCTTCTGGTTTTCCTCATACCTGAGTGCACAGGGGGAATCAGATGACTGTTGCAGCCTTATTAAAATTTTTTTGAGGGCATGAAGGCTCCACAGTCTCTCAGACTCATGTGCTTTTAGCTTCAAGCTGCAGTGGAAAAGCCAATAACTATGGCCTTCAGGCTGGCTGCCCTTGTCACTGAAGGGAAGCCAGGCTCATCACTCAGTTGTCACAGCTATTATCTTGCAGGTCCTTGCAAGGGGTGTCGGGGGGAGGGGTGGAAAGGCTCTGTGCCCCAGAAACTTGATTTGTGGAACAGGGCCCGTGGCATGGGATTGATCTCTGGAGATTGAGTGCATTCGTTATAGCAAAGCTGGGTCTGTTTAAATATTTAAATGCCATCATGACATGGACACAGGTTGCAGACTGTCCTAGCAGGGCTGGCCAGAGGCATAGCTGGAGAGAGGCTAAAGTTCCTCTTTGGTATCCTCATTGCCTCATTTCTCTTTTTTGCTCCCACTGTGCCTTCCTCCTCCCTCCCGCTTCTCCCACTCCTCTAGCTTTCTCAAGACTCTTGCCCACTGGCCGCAAAACCTAGGTTTGCCTCTTCTGGACTGTACCACCTTCTTGAATTAATGTCTCATCCAGTTACAATCTTGTTCTCAGCTAGCTGTTAACTTGATGCAAACTTTGTGGGAAATAATTCCCGTTAAGCTATGGATGACCAATAACAGGGTAGATACTAACATTTTTAGACATTGTTTTTATTAAAAATTTTGTCATGGGAATAGTATGTGTTCTTTGCAGAAAAATCAGGAATTACAGATAAGCCTAAAGGAAAAATAGAAATCACCTGTAACCTCGCCCAGGGCAGTATGGCTCAGTTGGTTGGAGCGTCGTTCAGTAAACTGAAACGTTGCGTGTTCTGTCCCTGGTTGGGGTGCGTACAGGAGGCAACTAATTGATGTTTCTTTCTCTTCTCTTTCCCTCCCTTCCCCCCTCTCTAAAATCAATAAGTATATTCTTGGCTGAGGATTAAAAAAAATTAAAAATGACCTATAATCATACTCCTCAGAGGTAATTTAACATTTTGTTTCATTGTATACTTTAGGATTCTGTCTTGGTACACACACACACACACACACAATAAATGATACACATCATTTTATTCTCTCCCTGCATTCGAAATACATGAAGGACATTTTTCTGTGTCAATAAAGTTTTTTTATGATGATATTTTAGGACGATAAAGTGCCTATAAAGTACCACCTTGCCACAGTTTGCTCAGTGTTCCATTTGTTGGATGTTGAGATAGTTTAAAATTTGTTTGAAAATTTATTCACTATTAAAAATGATATTGCAGTTATATCTTTGCATAGTGCTTTTGTTATTTCCTAGAAGCAGAATTTCGAGGCCAAAGGGCCAGCAGCCTTTGGTTTCCCTCATTTGATAGCATGGTGGGAATAGAAGGAAGCAGGTGCAAGGTCAATACCACACAGGTTAAAGAGAGCTGGGTGAAGAAGAACGAGCACGCATTTTGGAGTGAGAAAGCTGAGGTCAAATTCTGGGATGTTAAAGAAAATCATCTGCAGTGGGAGTCTCCATTTCCTCTGGAATGGAGTGGGGGCAGCATATAGTTGGGAAAAGTACATGAGATAAGATGTATAAAGATGTTGTACATGGCATGTGCTTTATGAACGTTTCTTCCACCTTTACCTTTTCCTCATTTCCTCTAGCTCTAATGTAGTTGGAAAGATAAGGCTGATGTTACTTTGGGAGGTAACAACACACTGCCAGGCACTGTTTCATCGAGTCAGCTGTGAGCATTGTGGGAACTCAGGGGAAGGTGTGGTCAGGAGGAGCGGGCTGGTATATCAGAGGTGCTTCCCTAGGATTCCAGGCAGGTCTTTAGGGAGTGCCCAAACTGTGGCGTATGAGTTTGTGAAAATGGCAGGACATCCCAGCAGAAATGTCTTAACAGATATTAATGGACGTTTGTTTCCCCAAAGAAAGTGAGGAACTTATACCATTGTTGCAGGTGGATGAGGGCCTGCCTCATGTAAGGGTCAGTGAGACACACTATACATAAGCCAGCTCTGTATCCGAGGCAGCATTTATGTCAGCCACCCAGAGATGCTGAGAGAGCGTGTGCTGGCCACATTCCCAAATGTTTGGGGGCCACCATGCCTCATGGAAATTGGTCTGACTTTTTTACCTTTCTCTGTTTATCTTCCCCTCAAATGTTGACAGTTGTATTTCTTCATTATTTAAATTGTTTGTCATAGAATTAAAACAATTATATTTTACCCTTCTAGCTAACTAAAGACATGCTAATGTAGAACTCACTGGAAAAAGGAGTCAGACACTGTCTCTCCAAGGGATGATGGTCAGAAGAAGACAGTTCTTTTGTTAAAAGCCCAGGATTTGATCTTTACTGTCACTTTCTACCCATGACCTTGGGCAAATCACAAAACTTCTCTGAGACTCAGTTTCTTTTTTTAATCACATGCAGACAATAAGATTAACTTTAGAGGGGTTTCAAGAGGGCTAAATGAGATTGTAAAAACAACTCACTTCCTGGTTCATAAACATGCTCAGTAAGAATTTTTCTTTTTTCTAAAGTATATTTTATTGATTATGCTATTACAGTTGTTCCATTTTTTTCTCCCCTTTATTCTCCTCTGCCCTGCAACCACTTCCCACCAGCATTCCCCTCACTTAGTTCATGTCCATGGGTCGTACATAAAAGTGTTTTGGCTTCTTCATTTCCTATACTATTCTTAGCCTCCCCCTGTCTTATTTTGTACCCAGCATTTATGTTCTTATTCCCTGTACCTTTTCTCCCTTTCTCTCCCCACCCCTCCCCGCTGATAACCCTCCATGTGGTCTCCATTTCTGTGATTCTGTTCCTGTTCCAGTTGTTGGCTTAGTTTGTTTTCCTTTTTTTCTTTTATTCAGTTGTTGATGATTGTGAGTTTGTTGTCATTTTACTGTTCATATTTTTGATCATCATCTTTTTTTTAGATAAGTCCGTTTAACATTTCATATAATAAGGGCTTGGCGATGGTGAACTCTTTAAACTTTTACCTCATCTGGGAAGCACTTTATCGGTCCTTCCATTCTAAATGATAGCTTTGCTGGATAGAGTAATCTTGGATGGAGGTCCTTGTCTTTCATGACTTTGAATACTTCTTTCCAGCCCTTCTTGCCTGTAAGGTTTCTTTTGAGAAATCAGCTGATAGTCTTATGGGAACTCCTTTGTAGGTAACTCTCTCCTTTTCTCTTGCTGCTTCTGATTCTCTCCTGATCTTTAATCTTGGGTAATGATGATGTGCCTTGGTGTGTGCTTCCTTGGGTCCAACTTCTTTGGGACTCTCTGAACTTCCCGGACTTCCTGGAAGTCTATTTCCTTTGCCAGATTGGGGAAGTTCTCCTTCACTGTTATTTCAAATAAGTTTTCAATGTCTTGCTCTTCCTCTCCTCCTTCTGGCACCCCTATGATTTGGGTGTTGGAACATTTAAAGTTCTCCCAGAGGTTCCTCAGCCTCTCCTCATGTTTTTGAATTCTTGTTTCTTTATTCTTTTCTGGTTGAATGTTTATTTCATCCTTCTCCAAATAATTGCTCTGGGCCCCGGTTTCCTCCCCTCACAGTTGGTTCCCTGTGTATTTTTCTTTATTTCACTTTGCATAGCCTTCATTTTTTCCCTCTATTTTGTGCCCACACACAACCATTTATGTGAGCATCCTGATTACCAGTGTTTTGAACACTGCGTCTGATAGGTTGGACATCTCTTTGACCCTTAGTTCTGTTTTTGGAGTTTGGATCTGTTCTTTCTTTTGGGCGCTATTTCTTTGTCTTGTTGCACCTATTTTAAGGGCTCTGGGACCTTAGGTATTCCCCAGGGCGGGACCACCCACATCACTGCCTTGTGGTGCTGTATGTGGGGGAGGGGTCAGAGAGGGAACAGTACTGCTTGGTCAGCTCTGGGCCGGCTTTCAGTTACACCCCCGCCCCTCCCCACAAGCAAATGAGGCCCTTCTGGTGCTGATTCCCAGGTGGGTGAATTTGTGTACGTTCTAGAACCTGGTGGATCTCTCCAGTGAACACTCCTGTGAGCCTGGGAGTCTCTCCCGCTGCCACAACCCCCACAGGTTTTTGCATCCAGAGTTTTTGAGGATTTCGTTCCCTGCACCAGAACCCTGGGTTGGGAGGTCTGCCTCACTCCCCTGTTGTTCCATCCTATTTACCCTCATGCAAATGTGGGATCGCCAGCTGTGTGGACCGCCAGGCGCTGTCTTGCCTACCCAGTCCTCCAGCTTCCCTGGCTGCCTATCTCTGCCTCTCGTACCAGTCTGGATGAGCATTTCTTCTTTAACTCCTTGGTTGTCAGACTTTCATGCAGTTCAATTTTCTGGTAGTTCTTGTTTTTTGTTTTTAAATTTGTGTTCTTTTGGTTGTGTGAGGAGGCAGAGTGTATCTACCTATGCCTCCATCTTGGCCAGAGGTCCTATTTTCTTTATAGGACTAAGTTAAGAAAGGGTACTAATTTTACACCTAAGTTGGACCCCAGCTCTGTTCTGTGCGCTGTCTGCTGGAATTGTCAGGGACCAGAGAAGCAGCCTGATAAACTTTACTACCGTCACTAGCTTTATTGAATACTTGTGTGCTAGGCAGTGTGTTAGCCCTCTACGAGATGGACTTACTCAGTTCTTAGAACATTCAGATCAGGTATGAATTATTACTGTTCCCATTTTACAGATAAGGAAACCGAGGTTGAGAAATTAAGTTACACAGCTTATTAGCTGACCCAGGGTGGCTGACCCTAGAGTTCACCAGAGGTCGGTTATAGCTTCCCAGCAGGGATGGAAAAAGTCTCCCTAATAAATTTAATGCTTTTGTTTCTGGAGTTTCTGTGTTTGTCTGCCTGGGATCTCCATGCAGAGCCGGGATCAGAGGAATGCAGCTTTGAAAAATCGAGTTGTTTTACCACAGCCCTACTCTAGCCTAGACCCCTGTGCTTCTACCTAAAAGAATCAGTTTGAAATAAGCATCAAGTGGCTCAGGAGAAGAAATGAAACCACAGGAAGGCAGCTGTGGCCAGCGCTTGGTGGGTGGGGCAAGGGGATTGGTGGTAGGCATGCCTGCATCCCCTAAATGGTTCTGCAGAGAGAAGACAGCGGGTTGTCTGGCAGGCTTGGGGAGCTCCAGATGTCTATGAACCAATCTGGTAGGGTGTGATTCTGTGTCAGCCGCAGCAGGACAGAGGCTGAAAAGAAGAGAATTTGATGACGGAATGATTGTGGAGGTGTGGGCAAGATAAAGGTATTGACAAGGAAGGGGTGTGCCTGCCCCATCAGGAGTCCCAGGGAGCAGGAAGGACTCATGGCTCCCAGGGAGAGCTGGAACTGCAGAGCGGGGCATGCTGTCCAAGCAGGGATGGGGGAGGGGTGCCACAAGGCCCCAACTTCCCGCTTCTCACCTTCTGTTCTTCTGCTGGTGCTCCCCTCTCACTGACCAAAGTCAATCGGAAGCAGAGGGCAAGAGGCCGTGGAGGTCAACTGCAGGCATGAGGGTGGCAGACAAGAGTGTTGAGCGCACCCTTCAGTCACGTGCTTTGGAGTCAGACAGACCTGAGATCAGATTCTGGCTCTGCCGTTTAGCAAGTTGCTTCCGCTGCCCCCAGCCTCAGTGTCCTTGTCTGTAAAATGGGATGATAACCCTTACCTTGTGATCTGTTGTGAGACTCAGTGTAAGAATGTGTGCCTGCCTGATGGTCTGTAAGCATGGTGCTTTGAAGGCATCGGCAGATGACAGGCATTGCTGTGTGGATTTTACAGGTGAAGTCAAGCTGCAGAGAGTGGGAAGTGACCTCCCTGGGGTTGTGTGTAAGTGTCACAGGGTAGAGCTGAGAATGAGATGCGCCCCTGTGACTCCCGGGGCCCAGGCTTTGTCTCTCGGACGCTCATCCCGTAATTGCTTTCAGTCGCTGCTTTCAGTCTCTCGGAAACCACTGGCTCAGATACCCACTGCGTGCTCCAAGTTGGGCTGATGAAAATGTGCCAGAGTCATTAAGTTATCAGTGGGGAAGGCGGCTGCTTCTCCCCGGCAGGAAGGATTCTGCTGTCTGCTGCAGCCGGCTTTGTTCACACAAACTGCCCCTGATTCCCGCCCCCACCCCTCCTGCCTCACCCCTCCTCCTCCCGTTCCTCCCCCCGTTCCTCCCCCTCTCCCAGACCTGGAGTGAGGAGGGTAGGGTTGGAGTGGGGGGCATACTGTAAATATTCTGGGGCAGCACTGAAGGTATTCATAACTCCAGACGGGAGGTCCTGCGTGGAGAATCCAGCTCTGGATTGGGAAGTGGGCAAGCACTATTTCTGCAGCTTGACAGATGGATCCGCCCCAGGGGAAGGAGAGAGAGGAAGGCAAGCTGGACCTTCCTTATTGTCACGGCAATTCCTCTCCATGTGCTCCGTGCCAGGAACACAAAATCCAGGAGCACGCTTGCCAAGGTGAAAAGAAGGGCCTCGGGTTGTGCACAGGCAGGGTTGACTGGTCCCCCGGGTGATGGCCTCAGAGGTGCATGACGCAAAGGAGCTTGCCCTGGGGAAGGAGACTGGAGTGGAAGGTGGGGGTGCAGCCTTCTCTGAATGCTTCAGCAGTCTTGGGGCTCAGTCTGATTCCGCACGACAGATAATTCCAGAGTGAGATTGCTGACATGATAAAAGGATAGCAGATGGTTCTAATACTTTATTTTCAGAGTGTGTCTTTCCCCATCCTCTTTTTCCTACAACTCCATCACCCAAGACTTCAGAAGAGAAAGTACTAGATACCCCCCTCCCCTTTCAGGTTTATTTCCTTTGCTGATCTGCTTTGATGGCAGAAGTGACAATAGCAGCCTACGATGGCTAAGACACTGTGAACCGGGCTCTGTTTTAAATGTATTCTCTCACATACCCCTCCCAGCTGGGAGGTAAGGTGTGCTGTCATGGTCATCTCTGCTTTCCAGAGCGGGTGCGGAAGCGCGGAGAGGTTTGCAACTAACCCAAGGTCTTGGAGTCAGTCAGCGTCAGAGCTGGGATTTGAATCCAGGCAGTCCAGAGACAGCCTGCCCACTTCCCCACACCAGATCTGTCTCTGAAGTCAGGGCCGACCACAAAGCAGGGCCAGAGCAGTCGATGGCACTGAAATGACCATGGCTGTGTAGCTGACCACTCCGGCCTGATTTCCAAGGGTGCCTCAGAAGGAGGTTTGTCCTCCTGTATCAGGACCTTGGGTCGTGCGTTCACCGTGGCAGCGAATAAGCTCTCAAGTGGGCCGTTTGGAATAACTTAGTCCCAGACCTCTACCCCAGCCTCAACAGGTTTCTGGGACCAGCTACAGAATTTATGGAGCCCAGTGCAAAACGAATAGGGGCCCTTTGTGTAACAAGTTTTAAGAGTTTCAACATGGTGACCTCAAAGCATTAAACTGAGTGCGGGGCCCTGCTGAGCCTGGACCCTGTCTGAATGCGCAGACCCCACACCCACGAAGCTGGTCCGTCAGTGTGCAGAATGGTAGGGAGAAAGGATGGAAAAAAGAAAGTGAGACAGTGCTGATTTTCCTTCCTTTCCAAGCCAGCTATATTAGGATTTCCAAGGAGCTTCTTTTCATCTAAACGTAGCAGTCCGATGTGGATGCAGTTCAACCCCAATAAATCTTAGAAATCTCCCGTCCTTAGGGTGAAGTCATTTGAAGGACGGGCTGGGGTCAGCAGCTTCCTTTGGGGGTCAGGCATCTTGCTTCATTATCTTCAGTCCCTCCTAACCCTGCCTTTCACATCCTCCCTTCCTCCCCTCCTTCTCCTTCCCTGTAGCTTCTGAGTCTGCTCAAGGAACTACCCTTAAGGGACAGGACCCTGTTAGCCTTCCTGATCCCACAGTCCCATCCACCCACAGCCTCCCCCTCTCCTCCTTTCACGGCTCTGCTGAAAGGGACAGTCTGCTGGGCCCACCACTCCTTCGTCGTTTCCAGGGGCGCCCTAGCCTCGCCTTGTCCTTGTCGACGTTGCAGTTTCCTTTTGTGTTACGGTGCAGCATCCAGTCACTAAATCCAGTGGTCTCTTCTTAATTCTCGTTTTTCTTTTTCTTTTCTTTAGAGAAACAGGGAGGGAGGGAGAAAGAGAGTGAGGGAAACATTGATGTGTGAGAGAATCGTTGATCGGTTGCCCCTTGCATGTGCCCCCAACCGGGGACCAAATCCACAACACAGGCATGTGCCCTGGCCAGGAACTGAACTGGTGACCCTTCAGTTTGCGGATGATGCCCAACCCACTGAGCCACACCAGCCAGAGCAGTCCCCATTTTTCCTGACGCTTCCTAGGCATCCGCTGGTGCCCTGGCTCTCCCTGCGTGCCTGAGTGTGCTCATTTGTAGAACGAGGCTGAGGATTGCTGTGAATAAATTTTTTACTTGAAGCACTGAAACAGGCCTGGCACATGGCACACACTCTGTAGTTAGCAGTGGCCAGGACTGGTGGTATTGGTACTGTCATCCGGAACCCTACTTCTTCATGTTGCTGAATGTTGTGTGAGTGTTTCTTAACTAACTTTTTAAAAATCAGGTTTTTTTCCCACCCAGCTCTTAAGATAGCAGCGTTTTCTGAAATCCTGTGTTCACACCTTTCATCTCTTCTCCATAATCTCTCTTCTCCGTATCCATAACTTATATCACCACCCTGCCAGCCCCAGAATCCATAAATCTTTCCCAAGCTCCAGGTATGTGAGCCAGCCCCAGACCAAACTCATTCTCTTCCTACATCCTCTTGCCCAGTTGCCCAGGTCAGAAAGCCTGGGTGTTTTTATTCCCCTAGCTGACATTGAGTGCTGGCCAGGAGGCAGGCCCTGTGCCAGTCCCGGGGCATGTAACAGTGTGCAAATGCACAGGGCCTGCCATGCTTCCTGGCGGTGGGAGAGACACATATTGATACACGATTAGTTCTAGGAAGGTAACAAACTGGGGCTCTAATTTTGATTGGAAAGACTTCCCTGGGGAAGGACATTTGAACCAAGATCTAAAGGATGATGAAGCCTTACTCAGGCAGATTGTGGTGGGAGACAGTCTAGGCCGAGGGAAAAGCTTGTGCAAGTGCTCTGTGGTGGAAAGAAAATATTGAAGGACTGAAAAGGCCAGGAACAGGAGGGGAAGCTGAGAAGGAAGTGAAATGTGGGGTCGCATGAGCCAGGGGAGGTGGATGGGGCTGGATGGCACATGGCCAGGAAGGCTGCTAGTCTTTCTAGGCTCTTCCTTGCTGTTTATACTGGCTTCTTTGGACCAAATTCTCTCTAAGCCCTCTACTATTCTGAAGTCCTTATACTTTCACACAGAAAATGAAAATACGAACACTTGACATGCACTGTGCCAGAAAAGTTTCTACTTGGTCACTGGGTGCCTCGGTATTTGCGAGAAAGATGGCCCAGCAGGTGCCTCAGTCGGGGCCGCTCATGTGTCTCGGTAATACCTATTAATCGCGTAACATCTGTCCATCACCCGTTGCAGGAGCAGTTTTCAGAGAACTGAAATCACATAATTGGAGGATAGCCGGTGCAGTGACATCCATGGGTGAACTAGGAATCCCCTGGTCATTGAGGGCAGGACTGCATGAAGAAGCATGGTGTTCCCATGAATCACATTACCCGGCAGGTTATTAAAGAAGACTTTGCCACATTTGATTATATACTCTGTATGGATGAGAGCATCCTGAGAGACTTGAGTAGAAAAGGTAACCAGGTTAAAAACAGCAAAGCTAAAATTCAACTACTTGGAAACTATGATCTACAAAACCAACTTATTATTGAAGATTCCTATTAGGAGAATGAGTCTGACTTGGAGACTGCGTACCAGCCAGGAGTTGGGGTGCTACAGAGCCTTCTTGCAGAAGGCCCACTAGCTGTGTCCATGCTGCTGTGGCCCCATCGTGGCTCTGTGTTTTTCAGCCAAGTGTCAAAGTGTAACAGTGTTCCATAGGTCAAGGCCAGTGTGGTTACTTCAGTTAACTTGCTGTTGTTCATCTTAAAAAATAATTGTAGCCCTGGCTGGTGTGGCTCTGTGGATTGAACATTGGCCTGCAAAATGAAAGGTTGCTGGTTTGATTCCTGGTCAGGCCTCATGCCTGTCTTAATGGGTCAGGTCCCCGGTTGGGGGCGTGTGAGAGGCAACTGATCGATGTTTCTCTCTCACAGTGATGTTTCCTCCCTCTTCTTTCTCTAAAAAGAAATAAAATCCTCAAAATAAGTAATTGTTGATAGAAATCAGTTATTGTGTTTAGCAAAAGAATAAATATCTTTGCCCCGGCTGGTGTAGCTCAGTGGATTGAGTGCCAGCCTGGGGACCAAAGGGTCACGGGTTTGATTCCCCAGTCAGGGCGCACGCCTCGGTTGCAGGCCAGGTCCCTAGTAGGGGGTGTGCCAGATGCAACCACACATTGATGTTTCTCTCCCCCTTCCTCCCTTCCCCTCTGTCTAAAAATCTTTGATTCAGGCAAAAGAAATGAAAATTAAAACAGTATCTTGTTACCTTCAGATCCACCTGTGTATTATAGTGTTAAGTGAGGTTTTTAACAGGTAATTCTGATTAAGTTGGTTCTTGGGGTACAGTCCTTCCCTGACTCCACATTTTCAGGATAAAGTCCTGCCCAGCTTCCTCTCTCGTTAGTCCCCCTCATGTCCAGTCTCCTGCCCCTTTTCATATTGGCTCTACTGAATTTCCTGGGGTTCTCCAGAGTGCTGCGTGGAATGCGGTTTGGTGTCTGACAGCTCTTGCTTCCTTTGTCTGCCTGGTGGCGTCCTCCTCAACCTCACAAGCCGCAGCTTATCCCACCTCCTCTGGGAAGCCGCTCCCACACCCTTGAGCCCCACGCGGGCCCCGTTGTGCAGGGCACATGCTCGCTCTGGTGCTTTTTTCTCTCCTCCCTCCTTACTTTGCAAGTAGACTTCCCCTGCTAGACTGTAAACCCCTTGAAAGGGGGGAAGAGGGCTCATTTATGTATATTTTTTCTGGTGCCAGAGGGTGGGCACTTATTAGGCGGTTAAATGTTTTCTTGAACAACTGGTGATGAAGGAATGACATGGTATAAGCAGGTGGCAGTGGGTGGGAATGTAGCTCCTTCTGGAGATCTCTGTATTTGGGACCATGGTAAAGGGGTCTGGCTTCTAGGGCATCCATGTGCTGCCTGGTCCCTTTTCTTCAAAGAGCTGAACACAGGTCTCAGGGCTGCCTCTCACTGTCGTCACCTGCCCGCCATCTAGTCAAAAGGACAGGTGTGTGCAGGGCAGGCAGAGTCAAGCCTAATATATCCATCTTCTAGCATAGTGATTTTCAAACCTCGGCATGCATCAGAGTCACCTGGGGGGCTTATTAAAACACAGATTGCCAGGTTGGTTGTACCCCAAGAGGTTGAGTCAGCAGGTCTAGGATGGTGCCCAAGAATTTGCACTTTTTACATGTTCCCAGGTGATGCTGATGATGGTGCTGCTCTGGGAGCGGCTCTGAGAATCTCTCTTAGCAATAGGCTTTGCTCTAGAAGTGATTACTTTCTGTGGTGTTGGGAAAGGAGATGTGGGAAGCTTTTGCTTGAGTTTGGTTTTGTAGGTTTCGAGGACTGCTAGTATGAGATTAATGTGAATAGATCAGATTCAACACACTTACCTCCTCTTCCGTTTCCAGGCTTTTCCACAAAGTCTTTCTGTGTTCATTCATCAATGTTCGGTGACTGTGTTTTGAAAGTGTAATGTGTACATGGGTATATATGAGGTGGATTTATTGATAAGATGAAATCAATGTGAAACTGTCCTTAAGGGAGGTTCTCTGGTACAGACATAACTGTAATTCAAGGAGTCCAAGGGAGAAATGCGTACTTGGATGGGTAGTGATTTCCTCATATGTGGAATTGTTCCGGGACGGGATTCTAGAGTATTCATGGGAATTATTCAATTTGATAGATAACCAGACCAAATGACTATTGAAGTCCTGAAATTCTGTGATTAAGGAAGACAATGGTAATTGACATAACAAAATGGCACAAATTAAATGCTGTGGAGTTTACAGTGGGGAGATTTGCAGAGGCCCCTGAGGCTTCCTCACTTAAATACTGGTATTATCATTCTTATTTTTAATGAACATCGATTCTTTATCAACAGTATACTTGGTGATGAAATGGACTTATATCTTATGACCCCATAACTTCAGTTTACTGACCTCACATCATTTAAAATGTTAAATAGAAGAAGCCACACACAGGCCCAGGGCAGGCCTCAGGGGCCTCTTTAGGTCCCACTTCCTGAGTCAAATAGAATTGGGATGTGTAATGCCATTTAATTTTTGTGCAATATTTACAGCAGAGAGAGGGAGAGGGAAAGGGAGAGAATGTAAGTAGCCAATGGTAAGACTTGAATTTATAGTCACTAGGTCACTGGCTTGAATTTCAGACTCTCACCTTTTTAAGAAAGTCCCACCAGATTCTGTCAGTATGAGGCAAGGGGCAAAGTCCCTCTTTCAGGAGGGCGCAGCACTAAAGGCCTGGCAGACCATGCTGAAGGAAGCCTGTTACCCCTCACTACCATTTATTGGGCATCTTTGATGTGCTGGGGACTGAGTGATATAGCTTAAAATGTTATTTGTAATCCCTTTAACCATCCTTCAAGGTAAGTAGTACTGTCATTTTCAAATAAGAAAGAATGCACAGAGTGATTATGTGTCTTGTCAAGTTTTGCACAGCAAAACCCATCAATTCAGTTTTGGTAGTCAACGTAACTAGAGATGCAAAATGCAGAGCCAGCCACAGGATGGTGGGTGCAGTACTGCATAGGAATCCAGGAGACCTGGGTTCTAGTGGTTCTGCCACAACCAGCTCTGTGTTCCCAGGCAAATCACTTAACCTCGCTGGGCCTCACTTGCCTCATCTGTGCTATGAGGTATTGGACCGAATAGACTCCCTGTCCAAACTTCAGAGTTATCATCATCATTATCATGTCCCGGCACTGTTCTGATGCTTTGCACAGAGATTAACCCATCACCAACAACTCTATGAGGTAAGTACTATCATTGCAATTTTTTCCTCTGAGGAAACGGAGGCACGGAGAGGGTAAGCGACTTGCCTGGGGACTTAAAGCTTAGGAAATGAAGGAACTTGTCACAACTTCTATCTTTTATCTTTATGATTTTTCCTTATGTGGGCCCATGTTGTTACAGTGGTGTTGGTTCTTTCCAGGATGTAAGGGATTTGGACTGGGAAATACTTTTTAAGGGCAACCCAGCTCTGGGATGGATGGATGGGAGCCATTACCTCGTGACTGATGGCAGTGGCTACAGAGGGTGCTGACATTTGTTGTTTCCTTTCTTCCCTCTTTTCCCCTCTAGTCTGTGGCAAGCGCTACAAGAATCGGCCAGGACTCAGCTACCACTATGCTCACACTCACCTGGCCAGCGAGGAGGGGGATGAAGCCCAGGACCAGGAGACCCGGTCCCCACCCAACCACAGAAGTGAGAACCACAGACGTGAGTTCCCAGTTACTGGGACAGTTATGAAGTGGGTGGGCAGGACCACGGAACATTTCCTCTGATCCACCCTGTGGCACCTTCTGGTAGTGAGAGTTGAATGGTCTCAATGTCCTGTATTGGGTTGGCTCTTTCAACCCAGCTGCAGCTGTCCCTGTGGGTCGGCTGAGTCCCAGGCTTAGAGTGAGCGGGGCGGGACACACAGTGAGCTGTGCTCCCACAAGAAGGAAGGTGAATGCAGGAGGGAGTCGTCCGTAGCTGCCCATTGTCAAATACCAGACCTGTTCCCTTTTTTTTCAGCTCTGATGATCCATTCACAGCTGGTTACCTGAGTTGGGCATATCCCTTGGGTGTCAATTCATACAGATATTCCAGATGTCTCCTTGACCACCAAGAGAAACAGCATGTTCCTGATTTATTGTCTTGGCTGTTACTGGGTTTACAAATTTGGTACAGGGCTCTGCTGCCTTAGAAATACTGCCCTGGAGCCTCCATGCTCTTTCTTTGCTTGAGCATGCAGTCAGCGAATGTGGTCTGGGTGCACTTGCTGTTTGGGATGTTGGGCTCAAATCCCAGAGTGATCCCTAAGATTTGTTTTTTAATTTTTCTTTCTTTCTTTGTTTCTTTCCCTGCCCCCACCTCCCTCCCGCCCTCCCTCCCTCCCTTCCTTCCACTTCCAGTTACAAATTAGGAAGTCTAAAAGGGCTTAGCATTCACCTCTTGACTCCCTCTGTAACATTCTTTATGGTTTCTGGGCCTATAGTAAACTCAAAATGGGATGGGAGAATGGAATCTTCAAGATGTGGGGCATTCTGAGATCATTAGGTAAATAGTAATTGTGGAAATGCCATGTGTTTTCCATTTTATTCATAAGATTAGGTGATGGGTGGTCTTAAAGTGAATAATTCAATATAGTTAAAAGGATCAGATCTTTTAAAATACTCAGATTCTAGGATTTGAGGGTGACTCCTATATTGCAGTCAGTCAACTCAGCCAGTTAATGTTGATTGGCCGCCTTCACCAAATATTGAAATAATTAACACATCTTGGCCAAGACCTTTCTTTGGATAAGTGTAGGTTTTTACCCAATCCCTACTCCACTTTTCTCTTGTCACATTGTCTTCTCTGTCAGTCCACTCAGGCTGCCATAACAAAGTACAACAGAGTGGGTGGCTTAAAGGACACATTTGTTTTTTTAAATTCTGGAGGCTTGAAGTCCCAGATCAGTGTGGCAGCATGGTTGGGGTTTGCTGAGGGTTTTCTTCTTGGCTTGGGGGTGGCAGCCTTCCCGGTGCGCCTTCAGGTGGTCGTCCCACTGTACATGTGCGCCCCTGCTGTCTCTTTGCATGTCTGAATTCCTGTCTTATGAAGACCCCAGTTACACTGTATTAGAGCCCGTCCTAAGAGTTTCATTTTAACTTCTTTAATCGCTTCTTTAAAGGCCCTGCCTCCAAATAGAATCGCATTCTGAGGTACTGGCTTCAACATACTAATTTGTGGGGGGTGCAGTTCGGCCCATAACACCTTCTTTTATTATTTTTTTAATCCTCACCTGAGAATATGTTTATTCATTTTAGAGAGAGAGGAAGGGGGGGAGAGAGAGAGACAGAGAAACACTGATGTGAGAGATAAACATTGATTGGTTGCTTTCTAGCACATGCCCCAAACAGGGATTGAATCCACACCCTAGGTATGTGTCCTGATGGGGAATTGAACCCACAGCCTTTTGTCATATTGGGATGATGCTCCAACCAACTGAGCCACCCGGCCAGGGCCACCTTCTGAAATTGTTGTTCACTTTCAGGGTTCAGAGCCATTTTTGGTGACAGATCCTTGTTTTCTTACCTGTTGTTGTCATATGGACAGAACTTGCAAAGCAGGGTGAGAGGCTCTGATAGAACTTCGCCCGCCTCTGCTCGCCAGCCGCTGAGCAGCCGCAGTGCCGAGGCCTGTCTGCTCTCTGCGGCGAGGGTCGGGGCGCCCTTGTCTTCCGGAAAGGGAAACGCTGCTTTTCCCAGTCTCCCTTCTTGTCCCTTCTCTGATCTAAGTGGCCAAGGTGTAGCTATTGTCTTCTATCAGGAGGAGGCTGAGATTGATTTCCTTTGATTTGGGTTGCTATCTGGAAGGTATTTATTTGCCACCGTTGCTCTCTCTAAAGTATTTACGAGGTCAGTATTATTTCTTACTCCTCCAGTGTTGGCTTATCTCCTTGACATCTCTTCTGAAATGTCAGGCCATTTAGTTCCCGTGTATAGGTGCTCTTCTCACACTGTAGGGTTTGGAACACTTCTCTTTTGTCTGTGTCTCTATTGTGTGTGCCCAGTGATGGCAACAGCAGAGGGAGGGTTCCTTGTGGTCTCTCAGGTATACTAAGTGGATCCCTAAGTGGACCGAGACAGTTCCACAGCTCTTCCTGCAGGCCCCTCCTGGCAGGCTGTTGACTTCCGAGATGGGCCTTTGCACAGTTTTTCCTGTCCCCCGGAATTTCCTCACATGCTCTCATGGGTCAGTGTCTTCTGCCTCCTCATGTTCTCATGTCCTTGAGGCCAGAAGGCTTGCTTGGCAAGGAACCTGTGTCTTCCCTCCTTGTAGATGGAGACACCTTCCTAATAAATGTCATCCCGATGCTTGGTCTCCCCTCTCTGTGGGTTTAACAGCACACTTGCTCCAGCCCCCTCGCCACCCTTCTTCTCACCGTGTTGGTGAGGAGTTATGTTCTTCAAAAAGGACCATCTGACTGCTGCAGGGTTTTAAACTGCAAAGAAAGGAATAACTGTACCCAGGCTCCTGTGGGGCTTCCTCACACAAGGAAGGTTCCGGAACCTTCCCAGACATCTTTTTAATAACTTCTCACTTTCCCCTTTGTGATTAAACTCAGTTTTGCTACTAGGGAGGGTGTGGCAGAAAGGCCTTCAGTGTCCATAAGCCATCCTTTCCCTCCTCTCCAATTTCTCTGGACAAATCCGAGAGACAGCAACTTTGCCCAGTTTCTCTGCACCACACATGCCACCCATCTGCTTGCCACTCTGAATGTGTGCTCAGTTTCCTCCCACATCCCCCTGGTGAGCAGCCCCCAACCATTTTCTCGGGAGTGCTAATTGCCAGCATCATTAATACCCAGTCATTAGCTGCTCCCACTGTTTGGGGTGGGGGTGGGCTCCCATCCATCCTGCCCCTAAATGCCACTGGGGCTGTGTGGTGAATCGAATGTGACAGCTCTGCAGCGTCCTGAGGTCTCAGCTTTGTGAATCCTCCCTTGGCAGGGCCTCTGGAGTGGGGGAGGGAGGCAGTGGAGCTTAATCCTCGAGGCTAATCTGCAGCTCCCTCAGGAAATGTCTGGACTCTGGACGCCGGTGGAGTGGGAATGCTGACTTTTCCCTCTTCAGCAGAGCTGCAGCTCGACCCAAGCTGCTCGCGAGCGCTGGCCTCTGGGAAAAGCAGCCCTACAGAGTCAGGAGTTTTTAGGACCATGGGCAGCTGTGCTTGCACCACCAGCAGCATAGAGACCTTTTGACTTTGGTCCTCCTGCTGTCCCCTGCTGCGTCTCCCCCAACTGTGTCTCCAGCGAAGCCCATTGCTCATCCCTGCGCCTGCTGCTGCTGAAAGGGCAGAGTCAAGTGCTGGAGCTGGCATTGACCTTCCCCCCGCCGCCACGCTGCCCTGTGCTGCCAGCTCAGCAGCTGACTGTTCCTCCTCCTGTCCTCCCACCCCCTCCCGGCTGATGTTCTCTGGCCTTTGTTCCTCTCTTAGTCTCTCATTTTCTTCTGAACGCATGCTTCTCTTCCTCTTGTAGGCTTGTCCCCATTCCTTTGTGCCCTTGACTATCTGCCTCAAGTAGAGGCACCCCATGGCTGCTTGGAGTTCAGACACTCCCGGTCGGGAGCTAGTACTTTTCTGATGGCGTCTTCCCCACCTGAGCTGCTGCCCTTCCCTCTGTGAGGCTGGATTCTTCTTCCTCCATTTCTCTTACCACCTTCATCTACTTTCTATAAATGAAATCTGTGTGTGTGTGTGTAAAAGGAGGGAGTACCTGGGCAGACTAGGATTCTCAGGGGTGCCCCTCAGAAGCATTCTGTTTTGACCCTTTAAATGCTGCTTTGGGACACAGGCCCAGGCGGGTCAGGGTGGCAGCAAGAGTGCTCGACTGCTTCAGAACTCCTTTGACACAGGGTCAAAGCTCTTCTTGAATTTCTTTTTGACCTTATCTGTACGGTAGGAACCTGTTACAGGGGATGTTCTTAAGGTATTTGGGAGTAGGGTGGTAGGGGGGGTATGGGTATATATGAGGCCCTGAACCTGGATGAAAAAGCTGTGTAAATAAATTCACTCTAACCCATTCGTTTGTCCGTCCGTGCATCCGTCCGTCCATCCAGCCATCAGTTTAGCGCCGTGTACTGAGTGCTGCCTTGATCCCTCTCCTTGAGGAGCTCCCAGACTGCAGTGGGCGCGTGTAATGGGGATGTGCAGGCTGGCGGAGGAGCAGGGGCTCAAAGGCACAGCACACTTTCTCCTCCACAGGGCAGGCGTGGTCTCGGTGTAGCAGCAGCATCGCCCAGGAACTTGCTGGAAATGCAGATTTTTGGCTCCAGCAGGCCTCCTGAAACAGACGCAGAGGGTGGGGACCAAGAGCCTGTGTTTTAAGAAACCCTCCAGGGCATTCTGGTGCCACTAAAGCTTGAGAACCACTGCCTAATGGGGGTTGCCACGGCTTCACTGAGGAGGTAACATTCAAGGTTGTCCCTGAAGAATGAGAAGGAGTTTTTCAGGAGACAGAGGGCATCCCAGGTGGAGGTAACTATATGTACAAAGGCAGGGAGGTATGAAACAGCAGGGTGTGTCATCCATTAGTGGTAGTCGTATATGGCAGCAGTGGAAGAATGGTAGAAATGGAGGCAGGGCCCTGTTTGGAAGTGTCTTCTGTGTGTTATAGTCACCATCCTCTGGGAGATGAAGAGCCACAGTTGCAATTACTAGAGGACAGGAACCAATAGTTGAAGAGCCACAGTTGTAATTACTAGAGGACAGGAACCAATAGTTTATAAAGAAATCTGTGTGGCATAGTATTAATTGTTAAATGGTATACCTCTTATTTCATAGGATAAATGAGTATAAAATACTCTCTATAACACACTTGGAGCTCCTAAGAGGAAAATGTTTTTAAAATATGTATGGGTCTATAAAATTTATTGGAAGTTGCTTTCAGTTCATGGAATGGAAGTTGGTTTGTCCTGGGTCCCGGAAGTTCTTAGTCTTCCGTGTAATGGTGTGTGCCAGGCACATAGGTGGTCCCTATCTGTCGGGCGAAGAAAAGGCCTCATGGTAGAGCACCTTTGGGAGGGCATGTTGTACTCTGTAGAACTGAAAGAGGAGAGCCAAGTTGATTAAGGGTAATGTCGGCTGATTAGATAATCTGAAAATTAGTCTGATAATGGGCAAATTATCTAAAAGAAGCATATGATGTCATTGCCACAGTGATAGGAAAGATCTAACAGATGTTGTCTTCTGACTTCTCTGTCCTTTAATGTATGGCCCAGGGGCAACAAATACAGCTTTAAGAGAGAGATTGAAAATTATCTTTGACACAAGCTAAAGACTTAGACCACTCTGAAAAGTGCCCAGAAATCCATAAATAAAGCTTACACAACCCACCACTTACCCAATCTCTATGCAGGAAATTCAGGCTTTATTATAGGAGAGAGAAGGAAGTTCAGACATGGGGCTCTGTCTGGAGAAGTGAGCTGCGTCTCCCTTACTGTAGGGCAAATTTGGAAACTAACAACAGGTGTTCTTTAGATACATTATTATTTAAGTAAATAGTTTACAGATTGCAAAATGAAGAAGAACCTGAGGTGTTGCTCTGGCCTTGAAGGTACATCTGTAGTTAATTTCTTAGTCCTGTGAATCGTCCACACTCTTGACCTAGTGGCTGAGGGACTGGCAGTGGAATTGGCCAGGCCGGGGTGGGTGTCCTGACTGCCACTCTTGGTCAGTTACTTACATGTCTCTGCTTCTTCACTGTGTCATCTATAAAGCAGAGAGAATAGTCAAACCCGGACCTCATGGGGCTGCTGCGAGTCTTAGGTGGGATGATGTGAGTGTTTGGCACCATGCCTGCACGTCATGAGTGCGGATATCCCATCTCTGTGCCATTTGGACCAACAGAGCATGTTTGTGATCACAGATGACTGCCCTGAGTTGGGGCCCATTTGTGCCTCTGCTGTACTGCATGCTCACTGCTTTTGGGGGGGTCTCATTGGCATCAGGTGTAAGTATCAGCCTGACTTGGCCCTGGCACGTCCTTTGCTGAATTTTAGATAGGGGACACCAGTCCTTCTACACAGGGTGAACATGTGCTTTTATGGAGAACTTCCTGTGCATCATGTGCCCACTTGGGGGGCTATGGAGAACTTCCTGTGCATCATGTGCCCACTTAGAGGGCTAAGTGGCCATTAAAAAGGAATAACATGGCCTCAGCCTTAGGAGAATTTCTGTTTGTGTTTTTTTAAACCATCACCTGAGGATATTTTTACTGATTTGAGAGCGAGAGGGAGGGAGATGTGAGAGAGAAACATCCATCAGTTGCCTCCTGTACGTGTCCTGAGTGGGATCAAACCTGCATGCTTTTGGTGTATGGGATGATGTTCCAACCAGCCAAGCCACCTGGCCCAGGACCTTCTTGGTTAATTGGGAAATACAATAGATACATGAAACCCAGCGAGAGGAGTCTGTGGAGCAGAATCTAGCCAAGTATGGCATCCCATCTCCCCAGGATCAGGCATCTGCCTGCCACTTGGCCATTCTGTGAGCCTCTTATTTCTCCTACGTTTTTGGCCTAGTTACTAGAGTGTTCAGAATTGAAGAGTCCTGTATCCCAAGAAATGATGACAATACTTGCTGACATTTCTTGAATGTGTCAGACACTGAGCTAAGAGTGCTGCATTTATCTCATTCATTCCTCACAACAAATAAGGTAGGTGCTGTATCTCCTCAGAAGACATAGCAAGGTACACGGAGACTGAGTGATGTGCCCGTGCATGAATGTGAATTCTCTAGGCCTGTGTCACTTCTTCTCCTGCCTTACCAGAAATGAAATTATTTTGCATCCAGGAGAGGAAAGGGGCAAAGAAATGGTGGAACACCTACTAGGCACCAGGCAATTTCCATGTATTACTTCACATAATGTTACAAGTGCACGAGGCCGTGTTATTGCTCTCATTTTACGGAGTAGGAAGCTGAAGTTCAGGAAGATCAAATAGCTTGTCTCAAGCCACACACTTAGCAAGATGGGAAGCTGAGATGTGAATGTGCTTGAGTTGGACACCATTCATTCAAATTATGTCAGCACTTTGGAACCCCAAGTGATGGATCCCAGTCTCAGCCCCGGGATCTTTGTCACGGTCCTACTGATTACTCTTAGTTTTCACCTATAGACCAGTTGTCAAATGCATCCTATTATATTGCGGCTTTTCAAGAGAAATAAATGTATTAATGGACTCTATCTTAGTTAGCTTGGGCTTCCATGACAAAAATGCCATAAACTGGGTGGCTTAAACAGCAGGACTTTATTTTTTACAGTTCTGGTGACTAGAAGTCCCAGATAAAGATGCCAGCGGGGCTGGCCTCTGTTGAGAGCGCCCTCCCTTGTCTGGAGATGGCTGTCCTCTGTTTCCTCACAAGGCCTTTGCTGGGTAAATTCGGGTGGGGAGCGAGAAGCAAGCTCTCTGGTGTCTCTCCTTATAGGGACACTAAATTCTGCCCTGCGAGCCCCATCCTCATGACCCGTCTAAACCTAATTGCCTCCCAAAGACCTCATTTCCCGTGCCGCTCCATTGGGGGTGGGGCTTCAACATACGCATTTTGAGGGGAGACATAATTCAGCCCATGGTAGGCACATTTACTCTTCAAAACTAATTTTAGCTGTTTATGATGTTATGGACCTCATCCCCTCATTACCAGTTCTCCTTGAGACTTCAATTTGTAAATAAGTTTTGCTCTTAAAAAATCGCACATCCCTCTGTTCAATAATTTTCCTGCATCTTTCTCATTCTGTCCTCACTGTCTTTCTTCACAGTTATCTCTCTTTTTGACCTTGTTCTTTGAAATAAAAAATAGTGCCACGCTTAAAGTATTAATTCTAGGGTTCAGCCTTGGCTCTTTGTTTTCTTTCACCACCCATGTCAGCACCCCGACAAAGCATACCCCAGTCTGTCTCCCTGTCTTCATCTCTTAACCATCAGCAGCTCCCGCTTATATCATAGCAGCTTTATTGGGTTTTCAGTCCTTAATCTCTTATAGCGTGTTCTCCACAGAGTAGGCCAAGTGGCCTTTCTAAAGTATAAAATAGATTATGCCATGCCATGCTCTCAATACTTTTGTCACACTTGAACACAATTTAAGCTCCTCCTCACCTTGAACACTTGCATTTTTGTTTCTCAAATTGTGGTCAGCAGCATCAGCCTCCCCTGTGACCCAGGTGACTGTCTTGTCCAGGTTTGTCCTGGCCATTCCCAGTTAGACAAAATCCTGTGCTCTGGGAACCCTTCAGTGCCACCGAAATCCAGACAGTTGAGTACCCTTCAGGGGAACTTGTAACAAACATGGGACCTGGGGCCCTACACCCGACAGTTGTATCATAATCTGAGTTTTAATGAGATCCCTCAGATTTGGGAAGCCCTGACCTCCAAGCTTTGCCAACCACTCTGATTTGACTTCCCTCAGGTATGCATACACTCAGCATAGGGCACTGTTACGTGGGTCAGCAAAGAGCCTCACAGCCTGGGTTCAGAGTCACGGTAGCCACTTACTAACATGTGACCGTAGACCAGCTACTTAGCTTTCTTGTGCCTCAAGTACCACCAATGTAAAGCGAGAACACTAATCTATCTCAAAGGGTTATTTATGTGATGGTTAAGGATTCTTATAAAGCACAGCAGTCACAGAAAATGCATGTGATGCAATTTGTGTGCCCCTTGTGTTGCTGTAGAGCCACGGTTCTCAAGTTTGAGCACATCCACATCCTTCGGAAGGTTTGTTGAAACACACGCTGGATCTCACCCCAGGGTTTTGGATTCAGTAGGTCTGGGTGGGACCCTAGAATTTGCATTTTTGTATTTAATTTCGATTTCCCGAGTAAACCATAGCCCTAGAGAAATCCAGCTTGTGAAGACTGGTATTCATTCTTATTTCTTTATAATTCTTCTTTCTTTTGGATGCACTGAATGAGATACCTGACCAGGAGTCAGGCTGCACTGCTCGATCTAGTGGTTAGCCTTGCTTTCCATTCTTTTCCTAAGGTTCCATTGTACTGGGGCGAGCGCCTGCCCGGCTCCCAGCACCTGCTTCCTGGCTTGCTTTCTGGGTGTATTCCTCATCCGGGCCCGCATCCTTGGGCTGGGCTTTCCCTCGCCTGGTTGGTGCCTTGATTCTTTCCTAACCCTCAGGTCTGAAGCTTGAGGCACATCCTTTTCCTTTTCCTGAGCACCGTTTTTCAGTCTGAAAGGCCCAACGTGCTGGTCTGTTGTGGGCGGATGGGGCTGGCATACCCAAGTCCTGTGGAGGTGCTGGTGAAGGGGGGTGGAGAGGGCTGGACTGGGCAAGGCTGGAAGAGGGCCTACTGGCTTCCAATAGCAGAGTAATATCTTGACAACTGAAACAGATAAAGCTTATCTGACTCTTAAACTACCAAGAAGCCCTGCAGTTCTATGGGGAATGATACCTCTTCATTCAGAGCCCTGTTGACATAGTTACTCTCAAATAAAACCGTTTCCCCTTCAACTGACTCATTTGGTGGCAATAACAAGTTGCTATACCAGGGCGTGAACTGACCTCCATGACCTTCTGTTGGAAAATTGAAATATATCCTGTGCTTTCCCTAATCAGCATTGAGAAGAGTATTCAGTTTTGCTTGGTCTTTTTCTCGCTTTTCTGAAGCATTGATGGCGCACCTGATGTTGTTGGCCTAACAAAGGGCAGTACTGCTGGGTCATGTGACTGTCTA
Source organism: Mormoops blainvillei (assembly GCA_004026545.1). Classification (NCBI taxonomy): domain Eukaryota; kingdom Metazoa; phylum Chordata; class Mammalia; order Chiroptera; family Mormoopidae; genus Mormoops; species Mormoops blainvillei. Next base: position 473 of record PVJD01014121.1, on the reverse strand, counting down.
GCCCCAGAACTGGTAATGTGATATCCACACTGCTGGCAGATTGCAACTCTAACCAGATACATCCATCAAGATGGAGACATCAATGTGAGCAGACATGTTTTCTGTTCATATAGCACCGTATTTAGGGGTAAATATTCTCAAGGTGTGTGTCTAACAGTATGAGTTTTGTTAAAATGGAGGAAAAGAAGGTAGGTACAGGGAAGGGTGGGATGACTAACACCACATTTTAAAATTTTATAAGGATTTTATAGCCACCAAAACACACAGTAAAACATGACCTGTTTTCTCACTGGCTGGTGCAGAACTGCTGGCAAGACACAGAATGTGGGGCTCAAGGGACTCTTGGGTCAAATGAGTCTGGGAGTTCTTAATTCCTTCCACCCCGGTTTTGTAAGAAATACCTAAGGGGGAAGACTTCTGCAGGAGGGCAGGCCCATGGGCATTCTTCAAGGTAGCTTTAGGCACCCCTCCCC